>ONZH01022689.1:0-21302 GCA_900303285.1 Rhinella marina
TATAGGATACAAAAACGTTATAATGCACACGCAACACAGGTAATGTCGCCTTGATTAGCGACAGAAAAAATACACCGGATGTCAGGTATATTGGATACACAACCGGTATAATGCACACGTAACACAGGTAATGTCGCCTTGATTAGCAGAAAAAAATGACACCGAATGTCAGGTATATAGGATACACAAACATTATAATGCACATGCAACACAGGTAATGTCACCTTGATTAGCGGCAGAAAAAAATGACACCGGTTGTCAGGTATATAGGATACAGAAATGTTATAATGCACACGCTGCGCAGGTGGTGTTTAGGTCAGGCAAACTTTGCACTAATTTTGCCCCCCATGAAAAAAAATATTGCAGCCATATATAACAATAGTCCGTAAAAGGACTTTTGGGTCTTTTGAACAGAACAACTAGCCCTGCCTAACCAAATCCTATCCCTACACCTACCTGTCCCTACTTGCGCAAACATTATACAGCAGACACAGCACAGGTAATGTTCGCCTTGATTAGCTGCCAGAAAAAAAAGACACCGGATGTCAGGTATATAGGATACAGAAATGTTATAATGCACACGCTGCGCAGGTGGTGTTTAGGTCAGGCAACCTTGTGCAATTTTTGCCCCCCCCCCCAAAAAAAAAAATATATATGCATAGCCAGATATAATAGCCCTTAAAAGGGCTTTTGAGTCTTTTTTTTTTTCAAACAGAAAAACTAGCCCTGCCTAGCCAATTTCTATCCCTACACTATCTGTCTCTTCTTGCAGCAGCACTCTCTGACTCGGTCTGAGGCCGGGTCACATGTCACCGGCTGCTATAATAGCACCCAATGACGTGTTCCCGGCCAGCCAATCACCGTAATGCCAGTAGCCAACATGGCTATCGCATTACAGTGAATGCCAGCACCTCCCCGCATGCTGATTTGGCCGAACAAGCTGTGTTTGCGAGTGGTCCGAGCGCGCCGCCATGCTCGGGCCGAATATCGTATGCTCGCTCATCACTAGTCTTTTGTCTTTATTGAATATGGGTTTGGAAGCCTGTTGCAATTTTCTTTAGGATGTTCATTTGGGGGCTGTACATAACCAGTAAAGGCACCCTGTTGGTATCCTCCTTTTGTCTGTAGTCCAAGAGACTGTTCCTAGCTCTATGTACTTGCTCTTCTATTACCAGGGGATGATATCCCTGTTGTAGAAATGTATTTCTTAGTGACAGCAGGTGTTATTTTGTCCTCATCTTCTGAACAAAAATACGGATGTATTGTAGGACCAGGCTGTTAATGATGGACTTTTTAATGTGTTTTATTCATTATTAGAGATGAGTGAATCATTAAAAAAATTATTCGCCGAACATTCACCGAACTTTTCCTAAAATTCGTATATTCGACAAATAGATTCTTTGTATTTGCGTACAAAATATACGTTATTATGTGCTATTTTAGCGAACATTCGCTCACTAATAATGAAAAAGGGTAAAAAAAAAGCAGCAAAGGTTCTTTAAAAAAACCATCTTTCAAGGGGCTCCCCAAATAAACCTGTAAAGGGGGAAAAAGGGATGAGGCGCACGAACGTGCAACTTAATTTCCTGAGTTGGCCCTCGTCATCCTCCCGGTGCTGGAGAATGGGGGCGGAACTACCAGGGAGGAGTCCTGCATCGCTGAATTGAATTCGTACGCGACAGCATATAGAGTAACTAAATTATACGTAGAATAGCGTATAATTTATAGGACACCCTACGTAGCGAATGCGTACAAAAGCGAAGCGAATCACCTAAGATTCGGATTCGCTTCGCAGCTGAAAAATCCCAAGATTTGATACGAATCTACGAAGCGGCGAATAGATTCGCTCATCTCTATTCCTTATGTATATGGTAGTGCCCAGAAAATGTACGTGGGATTGGGAGTAATTGAGAGTGAGCCTGATGGTCGAGTGAAACTTATTACTTTATTACTATACTACTGGGAAGCATTATTACTACTGGGAGGTTTGTGGAACAGTATTATTATTGGGCTCAATATGAAGGGTACTACTACTAACAGGGGCACTCTGAAGGACCAATATCACTGTAATGGGCACTATTACTAATAAGGGCACTATATGAGAGAATTATTACTATTGATGGAACGTTTGGGAGCACTTTTGGGATGTTCTGTATATCACTGTTATTTTATAGATATAGTATTTGGGGGCATTGGGAAACACAGCTGGCACAGATAGCAGCAGGATGACACTGTTGGGGCAGTGGGAAGAAGTGGATGATAGCAACGTGAGTAACCTAAGATATCTGTGTGGCAAAATCTGTAGAGATGACACGCGGATGAAAGAAGTCATTATGACTGTCTGGGCCAAATGGAGAAGATGAAAAAAAGAGAATGGCTAGATCAGAAGAGATGTCATAGGTATGTGGGGCTGTATCTTCCTGTATTTGTGTTGCATTCAATGTTCACCCAATTATGCCTCTAGCACTGGGGCGGCTTGGGTTGGATTGAAAATATGACACATATGCAGTGGGCATTACTGAGCTGAATATTTTGAGACCCTAGCAACTCCACTGCTACTGTGCAGTATATTGCACTATTATATTCACCACTATATTTAGACTTTTTTTCTATTAAGAGAGCACAGGTTAAGTACAAGTTAGAATGTTTTTTGTTTAACACACCACCGCATCCTCACAGTTTTTCTCACAACTACCAAAGGACCTCCTGACTATAAGTTAATGTGGTATGTGGTTTGTAAATGAGCAGATACATGATGCACACAGCCTAAAGGCCATGTATTTGCATGTAGGCATATTTCCATAGTATGATAATTTCATTTTTGCCTTGAAATCCTTACCTTGAAACAATAATGTAGAACAGTTTTATAATAAATCTAATATGTATACATGGGTTTCGATATTTCATAATAATGCGTTGATATTCATCACAGAGTAAACTCAAGGCTTATTCATTTAGCTTACATGCTTATACTAGAACAACATTCCAACACAGAATAGCTCATATCATAAATGTTTTCAGTATTCAATTAAGAAATTATTTATGCAGAAAATAATTGTTAACATCTTCCGGCCTCGCTCCAGGCAATGCAAGCTACTGTTTTGACAAGCAGAAGAAGAAAGAAAAAAAAGAGTAAGGAAAGGAGAAATACCTTCTTGCCTGGAGCAATCAAGTTCTGGACCAGAATGTTCATGGCAAATATAAATTGTTGGCAGCACACCACAAGACGGAGAGAAATGTACTCACAGGTGACTGGTTTAAGTTTGCCTATTGTGACAGAGAAATATATCAACTGTAATAATTCCATAATCAGTAAGGAAGCCGGAGATCTACAGTAAGCAGTAATATTAAAGGTTTGAAGATCTATGCCAATAACAGTGGTATCGAAAGAAGATTGGTAAGATCGGCAAGAACTTGCCTGGCTTACAAACTGCGATAGTGAACCATTCTACCGCTTCTTTAAACACCTTTATTAGAGGTTCTATACTATATTTACTTTTTTTCAAAAATGCCAGCAGATTGCCCACATTAATAGTGCCATCTTAGTGCCCCCTAAATAGTAACACTATTAATAGTGCCATCTTAGTGCCCCCTAAATAGTAATACTATTAATGGTGCCATATGAGTATCTAGGTGCACCCCATAAGGAGATATGGTATCCCTTGAATCCTGACATAGGCCTCTCACCCAGTTAAGCCAGGACTCTCTGCTCTGCACTGATGAGGGGTAATCACTTCAAAACAGCTGTCAGCAGATGAGGATGTTGGCTTAATTATTATCCAGGTAATGTCAAAAGGTTCGAACAATGACTTATAGGTTGTAAGTGCATTAGAGGCAGAGCTTGCTAAGAGCTCATTTGCATACCCTCTTCCCAGAATTCCAGAGGAACGTTGCCTAGCCTATAAGACTCATCACACTGTTTAGGCACTCTCCATAAGGAGATATAGTATACCCTGAATCCTGACCTAGGCCTCTCACCTAGTTACGCCTGTACTCTCTGCTCTGATGAGGTACAATCACCACAAAATAGCTGTCTGCAGATGAGGTGCAAGTCATGTCTCAAAGCCTGACTTGTAAAAGATTAAACATTGGCTTGGAGAGCTACCATAAATCTGATGGAATTAGAGGTAGAGCTTGTTAAGAGCTCATTTGCGTGGTCTATTTCTAAATACTGACACAGTTAATAGTACTATCATTACTAATAGCATCACAGTACTAGCTAAATGCCATCATTAATAGTGTCTCCACAGTCCCCCTATTAATATCAGGCAGTAAGGCTAAAACACAGGACTCTGGAACAAGAACAGAAACACCAAACTGGTTGACCAAACATGGACAGAAGTAAAGTGAGATGAAACAAGCAGAGTAACACAGACCGCGGCAAAGACTGGACAGAGGACAGAGCAACAGTGGCTGTTACAGGAACTATTGCTGTTGCTCAGCCAAGGGGCGGAATACACAGACAGAAAATATAACTCAGCTTATTAGCCCAAGACACCCCTAGGTACACACAAACCAGAAAGAGGGATTAACCTCTACATAGAATCAGGGCCAGTTAAATCCCTGCCTTCCTGAAACAGAACAGAAGAGGAGAGACTTACGTGATGGTAATGTTCCACACCACAAAATATCTGCGACCAGTACGCACAACACATGCACTTGTCACAGCCAAACATTGCCCTAGATGCCACACCACCAGTATCCGGAAACCAGCCCACACTGCATACGATGGAAGACAAGAACAGATATCGTAAAGTAGCATAGCGAGGTGGATACAAGCAGATCTCCAGACAACAGACTGTTTTGTTCTGCATGTGCTTCTTTCTGGTCCAAGGTTGTTATCAGTGATTGGCAGCTCTTTCTGTATACACACTAAGGGCTCATGCAGCAGGAATGTGTGCCGCCCATGTCGTTCATTGGGGGCCACAAATTGTGGTCCCTATTGCCATGAGCACCGTCCGTTCCATGTTGCCTGCCCTGATGAATGCAGACCCATTCAACTTGATTGTGTCTGTGATCCATCCATACGACAAAAAAATAGAACATGATCTATGGAGCGCTTCTGTGGTCTTCCGCACCGTATCTTCCAAATTGCGGACCCATTCAAGTGTTTTAGGGCCAAAATATGGGCACGGCCGGCACAAGTTTGTGTGCATCAGCCCTTACACAGAGAATGCTCAGTCACTATTGAAGTCAGAAATATCAGAGATATCAATGAATAAAATGCAAGTTTTGCTGAATGTTTTCCAATAAAACCATACATCAATCTGCTCAGCTCCTCTGGTTCTATAACATGCTGCCTGCAGATTACATTCATTTAAAGGAGGACCTTTCACCTCTCCTGACATGCCTGTTTTAATATCTTCATGTATTCCCAATGAAATAACAATTGTGGAGCAACTATTCTTATGGCTCTATGTTGTGCCATTCCTTTATTATTTCTTCTAGAAGTTATGAATGAATTGCTAGCATTCTGCAGTAAGGGTACAGAGGGGTGGTAACAAGTTGGGGTGTGTACCCTCCAACTGGCTACCACCCCTCTGTACCCTTACTGCAGACTGCTAGCAATTCATTCATAACTTCTAGTAGAAATAATAAAAGAATGGCACAACACAGAGCCATAAGAATAGATGTTCCAGAATTGTTATTACATGGGGGATGCAAGTAGTGGACATGTCTGGAGTGGTGAAAGGTCCTCTTTAAGCACTAGTCATTTACTTCATTATCCATTCCTAATTTATCAGTAAAATACAATTGTGAACAAGAATCTGAAATATGGAAAATTCTCATTTCTGAAGCCTGACTATTATTAGCTTTTCCAGATGATAATAATTCTATTCTCGGCAAAGCTAGTATCTACAGTTATACATAGACACATTCCTGGTAATTGTGCTCTTCTCATAATTCTATTTTCTTTTTCATGTTTTTTAGGTTTCTGCATACATAATGATCATCATTGGGAAAATACAGGCTTTCACTCAAGGATAGAAACTGTAAGCTCAGAGAAAAGAGTTTGGGAAGCAGAAATCATGTAATATTCATTTTGAGTCTTGTGGTAAACACGATTGCTATGTGGCTAAGAAAAAACTTTGAATCTAATCACATTCTATTGTGCCCTGTAATGTCTTGTGACAAGAATCTTCCCTGCCTATTATTAAAATTCGACACAGCTTTCTGCCACATCTCTCCCTGGCAGTCTGTGCCATAACCTAATTACTTTCTCTGGTTGTTCTATATTTGTATAGCATATTCCAAAGAATGCATTCCAGTCTTATCTGGAGAAAACTACATATTTATATTTTGATTATTATAACCTTAGAAGTCAAATCCGCACAAACTTGGACAAATTTCTTCCCAAATTTCTATTCCCAAATTGCAAAGTAGCAGCATCTTCTGGGTGTAACAGCTTTATAATTGCATTTCTTTTTCGTTAACTTGTGCAGATGCAGTTTCTGCATGAATTCTATTGCATCTGGTCCTATGATAACTGTATCCATATTTGCCAGTAAGGAACATTTATCAGTTAATGGTAAAGAGGTATTCCAGGTATTTCCAGTTATAACTATTAGATTGGTAGATGTCCAAACGCTGAGACTCCCACAGATAAAAAGAACAGGAGCTACATGCCCCACAGAGTTCCCCAAAATAACTGGAGCAGAAGGATGAAGGCTTCTTTCAACTCTATGAGACTGCTGGAAATAAATACTGTACTTGAGTATACCCAGTACTCCCATAGAGATGAATTGAGCAGCGATGTGCATGCTTGACCTGCCACTCCATTCATTTTAGGGGCCCATGTTCTCATGATCAATGGTGCCCCAGTGGTCAGGACCATCAGAGATCTAATAGCTATTCCTTATACCGTTGATAGAGGACAGCTTGAAATAACCAGGAACACATATTTAAATGGATTCTCCCAACTCTAACTATTGTGGAAGTCATAGCAGAAGACCCCAACTCATGACTTCTCTACTACACAAACCAGAGTACTGATGGAAACAGCAGCTCTTGCTTAGGTGGACTCAGCATGACCATGTATGAACGAGTAGTTCAATATATGATTTATACCAAACAGATATAATCCAGCTGCATGTCCATAACATCTTCTCCTATATTAGATCACATTAAAAGCATAACATTCAAGTAGTACATCATGGTACATCATCCCGCATGGACTACACATTAAAGACAGATGCATGCTACCTATAGTCATGGCATAAAACAAAAACTGACATACACTCGTTTAAAAGGGGAAAAAGATAAGATCAACTTCATTTTTTGTTACACCCAATTGGGGGTTAACCCATTCTGCTAGCATAGCCAAACTAAGTTAACCCATTCAGGTAACATAGTCTATTGAAACATAAACAACCTGTTCACATACCATAGATGGACTACCAATGTATACATGATGTCATACTAATAAAAACACATCATATCAGAGAGCAAATTCAATTTGATTCAGTGCATGTTAGTTTTTGCTAGCTAAAATGCAATTGTACACAGGTTCTTACCACCCAATAAAAAAACAAGACCGGGCTTGATTTCTCCAAATTTTCCCTGGCAGCCACATGGTCTGCCTCTATGATATGTACACCATTGGTGGGTGGTCTGTGTCATTTCTGGTACTGCTCAGGATACTCACAACCAAACTTGAAGTTTCTGGTCTCAGTGTAAAATCTGTAACAAGATTTGCTACATTGCTTAGGCCATTTATATTAGCTTTTTTATGTGTTAGAAGGATTATTGGGTTTTTAGGCCCAGATACCATTAGTACTGCTTCTATTATGATGCCTCTGTCTACACCTCAAATTTTTTCATACAAAGTGTGGTTTAAAAGGGTGAAACAGAAGTGTGGCCTGCAAGTCGCAGTGTTGTAGTGCACTCATCAATGCCTACTGGTGCAATTTTACCTTAAAAAATATAGCATAGGCCCAAGAGGCCAGAAGTAACACAGGGCATGCCATGATGTTTTTATCTGCAGTAAATCTAACGTACACACATGTAGTTTCCTATGTAGGATTTTTAGCTACATTAGTATTAGTAGAAGTCATGGAAAATCAGTGTATAAAGGAAGATGTTAGTAAATTAGAAGTATGTAAGTCTGTAACTTTGAGTAATGCTGAACTGCTATTATATTTTTTGTAAAGCAAAAAAAGGAGATTTCAGTCAGCACATCCCAGAGTGCAGGTGCTGGTTGCTATGGCTAAATACATGTCAAAGGAAAATACATAAATTGCAGCCGCACACCGCTACCAGATAAAGCACAAAATGCTATAGTGATATAGTATTCCAAAGCTCATGCTATGCTTGTATAATAAATTAGAGACTCTTGGCAAATACATTTTGTACAAAATTATCTGAGCCCATTCACCACAGTCAAGGAGGTCTCTGCAGAATGGGAACCTAACATTTTGTCCTACCTGTTACGTGCCAGTCTTGGCTTCCATATAATCAGGGGATGTTTTGTTCCACATGCATGTAATGTCCACTTGCCTTTCGCCATTTCTGGTACTACAAAGGCCTCCCCTAGTTCAGGAGTGCAGACACTAACATGCATGCCGAATCACTCGGCTTTATAGTTGCACTGATTAAAAAAACACCTGTGGGGCAAATGGGCTGGTCAGGAGTGCATGACCAAATGGAGTAGCCACACCTCCAGTACAAAAACTTACAAAGAAAAAAAGGAGATTTCAGTCAGCACATCCCAGAGTGCAGGTGCTGGTTGCTATGGCTAAATACATGTCAAAGGAAAATACATAAATTGCAGCCGCACACCGCTACCAGATAAAGCACAAAATGCTATAGTGATATAGTATTCCAAAGCTCATGCTATGCTTGTATAATAAATTAGAGACTCTTGGCAAATACATTTTGTACAAAATTATCTGAGCCCATTCACCACAGTCAAGGTGGTCTCTGCAGAATGGGAACCTAACATTTTGTCCTACCTGTTACGTGCCAGTCTTGACTTCCATATAATCAGGGGATGTTTTGTTCCACATGCATGTAATGTCCACTTGCCTTTCGAACAAAACATCCCCTGATTATATGGAAGCCCAAGACTGGCACGTAACAGGTAGGACAAAATGTTAGGTTCCCATTCTGCAGAGACCACCTTGACTGTGGTGAATGGGCTCAGATAATTTTGTACAAAATGTATTTGCCAAGAGTCTCTAATTTATTATACAAGCATAGCATGAGCTTTGGAATACTATATCACTATAGCATTTTGTGCTTTATCTGGTAGCGGTGTGCGGCTGCAATTTATGTATTTTCCTTTGACATGTATTTAGCCATAGCAACCAGCACCTGCACTCTGGGATGTGCTGACTGAAATCTCCCTTTTTTTCTTTGTAAGTTTGTATTGGAGGTGTGGCTACTCCATTTGGTCATGCACTCCTGACCAACCCATTTGCCCCACAGGTGGTTTTTTTAATCAGTGCAACTATAAAGCCGAGTGATTCGGCATGCATGTTAGTGTCTGCACTCCTGAACTAGGGGAGGCCTTTGTAGTACCAGAAATGGCGAAAGGCAAGTGGACATTACATGCATGTGGAACAAAACATCCCCTGATTATATGGAAGCCAAGACTGGCATGTAACAGGTAGGACAAAATGTTAGTTCCCATTCTGCAGAGACCACCTTGACTGTGGTGAATGGGCTCAGATAATTTTGTACAAAATGTATTTGCCAAGAGTCTCTAATTTATTATACAAGCATAGCATGAGCTTTGGAATACTATATCACTATAGCATTTTGTGCTTTATCTGGTAGCGGTGTGCGGCTGCAATTTATGTATTTTTTGTAAAGCGCTTGTTAATTTTAATCCATGCTCCAATGGATAAATTGTCTGTTGTGAGTCTATGTGAAATCTATTTTCTTACTCTTTTGAAGCTCAGACTGCTATACCCTCCATGCTTACACTACAACTTGTTTAGAAAGGTTCGTAATGTACAATCAGAAAGCCACTGCAAGCTCAACAGGAAGAAATTGTGTATGAAGCTTACCGGTACTCCCGGTAACAGCAGGGAAAGAAGAGTTATAAAGTACAAGAATGGAAAATAATGACTGTCAGGTACCATCTACCTACTGAGCGATAAGGATACAGTAGTGTGACTGAAGTTTAGCCGGTTGACTGAAGTTAAATCGGTTGACTTGATGAAGTTTTGTCTGGAATGGATATGTAGAGAATTCTCACCTATGCAATCGGAGCTGTAAAAGTCTGTGAGTTGGAAAATAAGAGTACTAATTTACATAATAGAAGTCATGCTCTGGGTTTTGCATAGTTAATGAAATGTGCTTGAAATAATTAAAATGCTGTGAAATGTGGTGAATTTCCTAGGAGTCATACTAAAGATTGTTTCCCATGCATTATTGATAGTATCACAATCTAGTCTCTTGTACGTTCTCAGTCCCAACACCCATAGCTATGACTCTGAATACAACCCCTTCTGGGGAGCATTGCTGCCTGCTAAGGGATCCTCTTTGCATCATTAATATGTGGATGCATCTAATTTAAATTATACAGGGACACAATTTGTAGTATTTTTAATAAATATAAAGGTTTTTATGACAGTGTGATTAAATTCTGACTATTCAGCTAATATCTAAAAGAGCTTCAGTCAGTATGATCAACCCTATTTAAACATGCACACGACCTGTTTGGGTTGATCATGTTGAGTGAAATGATCTCTTAATTGTTCAAATCTGCGGCCCAATTTTGGAGAAATATGTATTTCCTTCAATATGCTAACTAGGTGTTTGGAGCACTAAGTTGTGGGTCTAGCCCCTTAGAACATTGCTTTATCACTGGCTTTTCCCCTCAGCCACTCTCCCTCCATCTTGATAGGGCCATGCATCCTCACTGTGATCCTGTCTGCCCCTTTAATTGTCCCATTCCCCAATGCTGAAATCTGAACTGTGCATGTGCCAATGCATGTTGAGTCACCACATGCGCATTTTCAGCATCTGGTAAAGTATGGAAAGTGTAATTTCACCAATGTAGAGATCCTCACTGAACATGCACCAATGAATGTTGAATCAATACATGTGCAGTTCAGATCTCAGCAATGGGGAAAATACAGAATCCAATCTGTACATGCACTGGTGAATGCACCAGGATTACCAGGATAGGGAGGAAGAGGTATGCTCTATAACTTATACTGTATGTCCTACAATATACATTCAATGGAGTCCATCAGTTTGACGTGAACAGAGCTTAGATAGCAAGATCAGAGAGTCAACACAAAGAATGTTCTGTCTTGAACCCAGCTCATCTTCATGTAACAAAGAAGGATAAATATCCTGGGTGCAATGTAAAGCAGCACTACAGTGGTAACTGCCCCAGTGAGCAGTACATCATCAGGTCACCTGAGGAAAGGAAGGGGAATTCTCCAAACTTAAAAATTCCCTTGCTTGAAACAACTTTGTCTCTTTGACAGATCTCATTGATAAGTTATTAGAAAACTTCAAGAATAACATCATGTATAAGTGGGTGCAAGTCTATTTTTGTCATTGTCTTATATTATAATAAAAGAACTACATCTAACAAAATGAGAGTTTGATGATAACAAACAAAAAACAAAAACAAAGTTATTTGGGACTGAACAAGCTGATGGCTTTTGTATTTACTGATGGGCTTACAGATGTTTGGTGGACTAAGTTACATTTTGAGACCTGTCTCCTTACAGCAATAAAATGTATTGCCTCCGTGTAGGTAAAATTAGTTTCTGCCAAAGTTGCACAAAACTTTGGTGAATGAATTCGGTATTCAATTCTGCATCTTTAAAAACATTTAAAACTAGCAATCTGAAGTCGGGTTTGGTATTGGCCGGTACCTTGGCAATAAACTCAACTTCAGATTGCTATTTTAATTTTGAGATGCAGAAGTGATTACCGAATTCATTCACCGAAGTCTTGCGCTACTTCGCCTGAAATGTATTTTGCCTCCATGGAGGCAAAACATTTTTATGTTGTACAGAGACGGTCTCCGTACAGTATTAAAACAAAGTGTTAGAATGAATTGACTTCGGATCTACGATCTGAAGCTCGATTCATTCAACACTAGCAATATGTATTAGAGTTTTAACTACAGAAATATCATGATTCTTAATATGATAAGGCTATTGCCTGGATGTAAGAGGAGAGCCTTGGATTTAGATATCTTAAATTCAAGTTCCAGCAGAGGCTTATCGATTTTTATTCTTGTTATTTTTTTTCTCTCTCTCATTTAACACATAAGAAATGGCTATAACTTTTATATATTGAGAATAGGGGTTTTCTATGCTTAGAAACCTAAAAGATATTACTGGTTTATTCACAGGCACAATATATGAATATAAGAAAACCAGTAATATGTAGCTTTTCAAGCTTAAAAAACACTATTTTCAATATGATATGGTTATAGCTAGTGTTGATCGAGCACCGTAGTGCTCAGGTGCTCGGGTGCTCGGGTCAAACACTAGGCGGTGCTCAAGTGCTCGACCGGCACCCGAACACAATGAAAGTCAATGGGAGAACCCGAGCACTAAACCAGGCGCCCCCTGCTCTGAAGAGGGGAGAGTGTCTGGTTCATAGGGAAAGGTCATAAAATGGTGGAAACACAACTTAAATGGTTTGGGAACAACATGGGGAGGATGTCTGGATGCATCTTGGACTCAAAAGTCGCTTCTGGGAACAATGTTGTCCGAGTATTACGCCACTTTTACGGAATTATAAGAATAACCCCAAAACCGCAGATAACATTGATTTTATAGGAAATATTGTTAGGAAAAATATATTCACTTGTACATAAAGCGCAAGTGCTGCCAAAAATTACAAGGAAGAAGCACTCCGATACAACCAGTATATCACATAAAGGAGGGCCTCATTCACATTGTGGTACAATTGTTTATGTTGTGGGACTCCTACACTCATAAAGCCTATGCACAAAGTGAAAGGGCTGCCAAAAAATTACAAGGAATATCCACTCCAATACACCCTTTTTTACACATAAAGGAGTGCATCAGACACACCCTTGAAAAATTCGGATTGATGGCCTGCTGCTGACACACAAAAACATTAGGGGTGAGGGTCTGCTACTGAGCTGACCCTCTAAAACATTATGGGTGACGTGCTGCTGCTGAGCTGATCGTCTAAAAAATTATGGGCGAGGTCCTGCTGCTGAGCTGACTGTCTAAAAAATTATAGTTGAGGTCAGGCTGCTGAGCTCACCGTCAAAAACATTATGGGTGACGTGCTGCTGCTATGCTGACCATCTAAAAAATTATGGGTGAGGTCCTGCTGGTGACCGTCTTAAAAATGAGTGGTGAGAGCCTGCTGGTGACCATCTTAATAATTAGTGTTGAGGGCCTGCTGGTGAACGTCGAGGGCAGCCTAATAAGCAGTTTCATATGATGGAGGATGAGGAGGAAGAGGACGAGAAGAGGAAGGGGTACATGGGAATACAGTGTATTCCTTGCCCCATTAATGCCTAAGAGATGGTGTAAACCTGCTATGGGTACTACCCTCTGTAGCGGTGGCAACCATCTCCTGCTCCTCCTCCTCCAATTCGCGCTGAGAAGACGAACCGAGGGTGGTCTGGCTATCACCCCGTGACCCCCGTGATGTCCCCCATTTCCACCTCTTCCACATGCAGAGTGTCTGCCTTTATTGTGAACAGTGAGCTTTTTAGTAGACACAGAAGTGGGATGGTTACGCTGATAATTGCATTATCGCCGCTCATCTGCGTAGATTCATCAAAGTTGTGTAAAACCTCACAGAGGTCAGACATCCATGCCCACTCGTCGCTTGTGAAGAGCGGAAGCTGACTGGAAAGGCGCCGACCGCGTTGCAGCTGGTATTCCACTTCTGCCCTCTGCTGCTCACAAAGCCTGCCCGACATGTGGAAGGTGGAGTTCCAGCATGTGCTAAGGTCGCACAGCTCTGCGGCGGTGTGCTGTTTGTCACCTAAACAAATAAGATTCAGCACTGACTGTTGCCACTTCCCGACTGCTGTGCTACACTGCTTCCAGCTACTGACTGAAGTCTGACTGGTGCTGCAAGATGCGGAATTCTGCAGTGGAAGTGCAGGAGGAGGTGGAGGAAGAGAAGGAGGGGTTGCAGCCGCTACTGTAGCTGGTGGCGGAAATCCGGATGGTAGTAGGGCCCGCAATCCTTGGCGTCAATAGCACTTGTGCCATCCCAGGGTACGACTCGCTCCCAGCCTCCACAACGTTCACCCAGTGTGCCGTCAGGGAAATGCAGCATCCCTGGCCAGAAGCACTTGTCCATGTGTCAGTCGTTAAGTGGGCCTTCCCTGTAACTGCGTGGTCGGGGCAACGGGTTATGTTTCGGACACATGCTGGTGTAAGGCGGGGGAAGGCACACAGGGAAAAATAGTGGTGGCTGGGGACTGCGTAACGAGGGACAGCTGCTGCCATCAGGCTGCGAAAAGCCTCAGTGTCCACCATCCTAAACGGCAACATTTCCAGGGCGAGCAATTTGGAAAGTTGCGCATTTAGTGCTATGGCCTGTGGGTGGCTTGGTATTTGCGCTTGCGTTCAAATGCCTGCTGTAAGGACATTTGAATGCTGCGCTGGGACACTGAAGTGGACGTGCTTGCTGATCCAAGGTCCAGGTGCAGGGCGGGAGGCATCTGGGCCTGTGCCTTGGACAGCATGTAACAGAGGGGAAGAGGAGGCAGTGGTGTGACCCGCAGACACCGATCGTAGACCCAGGCGTTCGGCCCACCTAATAGGGTGCTTTTCTGCAATGTGGCGGATCATGCTGGTGGTGGTCAGGTTGCTAGTGTTCATGCCCCTGCTCATTTTGGTATGGCACAGGTTGCAAATTACAATTCGTTTAAATGAGGGAGAAAAAAATATCTGAAGAAAAAAATTTAAAAGTCTCTCTCAAGATTAAAACCTGGCATATCTACATGCAAGGCTGACCACTTACCTCTAGGCTACAGCCTTCTATTGCATTTTTTTAATAGATAACACATATTACTGGTTTTATTATAATCATATATTGTGCCTTTGAATAAAGCAGTAATATGTATATTAGTTTTCTAATATAGCAATCCACTATTCTCAATGGTAAAGCTGTAGTAAGTAGTGTATATGATATGTACATTCTAGGATCAAAGCTCTAGGACAACACTCTGCCCTTAGCATGTTGATAGCCCTGTGATTCAAGGGGAGGGGGAAGTGAGCACAGCACAGGGGCATTGCAAAAGCAGTGCTCCAAGGAATCAGCCCTGGCCCCTGGTGATCCAACTTGCTCATTTGTATATGAATATAAACGCAAATATCTCTGCAGCTGTTTAACATTTCAGCATGATCAACTGTATCAGCTGGTATACCTGCTTAATAGCACTGATCATTCTGACAGAGGCTCTTTAAGGGGTTAAAAATTTCTTTCATTTGGTAGTCCTAAAGTCAAAGAAAAAAATCTACACCTGCAGGCATATATCTGCACCAAACTTTGTACCATTTTCTGGCGTTAGCATTAATAAAAGTCTAAAAGTCACACCTTCTCTGGTAAACCACACCCACATTATTACTTGCTGTAAAACACGCTGTAAAAATTACCTTTTTTTGTACAAATTGTATCTTTTTAAAAGCCAAAACACTGCAGCAAACCTGTTGATCATTTCCCCCCTTAAATCATATGTTCTTTGTGCAATTGCTTGTCCATAGAAGAGAATATATGAAGAACGGCATTACACACACTGCTGTAATTCCAAACTGTGCTTAAGCAAAATGCAACTAATTTATTAAGGCACTTGAGAAAAATGTGTTTGTATGTCTTTCTTTGTATGTCAGAAAATCACATGTATACCAGTTATGAGTCCAATTTGTTATCATTTACATCAGTTTCTGGTGATAATTATTGTAAATCTCTCAGGCCTTGGAAGACCACACCTTCACCCACCAAGCCACACCCGCTTTTTGGGAAATTGGTGAGGGCTTCAGAAAATGGGTGAAAGTTTTACAAGTTTGTAGATAAAGTATGTGACTTTTTGTGCTTCAGTTTTCCTCTCAAAGGGGGGCATTTATCAAGACTGGGCGTTCCCATATGAACCTCTGACACTGCTTGCACTAGAAACTCAAATCTGATTGGCTTAGACGTGAGCTATAATTTACACCAGTTTCCCCTCCCACTAGTCCTTCCTCTTTAATTTATTTTCCTTCCAAAAAGTCAGACGCTATGGTGTAAATATGGAGTGCACTATAATTTGCGACTTTTTAACCCTATAATAGTGGCTTAAACCTTTTGATCAATGTCCCCCTTATTTCCACATATATTGCTCCTGATCAGTGTGCATTGATATTTTATAACTATTTGCATCAGTTTAGCACATCATTTATTAACGATCCATTAATATGTTGCAGTAATTTGTCAAATATTATTCCATTTCACTCCCAGTTAACCCGCAGGAAAATCTGAGATGTAGATATTAATTATACATTCACCAGTCAAAAAAATATTATCCGATTAATGGCTGTTAATTTGATAAGGGTTTGATGATGAGTATAGAATTTAAGAGCTTGCTACACTAAATGAAGTAATCACATTTTATACCTGCTCTATGAATTAAACAAATATGTTCATCAAGATTTGACCTTGGAATTGTACAGAAGCTCATTGTAAACAACTGTAAAATAAATGACAGTGATGATTAATTAAGAGAGCCTCGGCTGCTCCTCATTACACCATTCAAATGACAGTTCTGGGATTAAAATTAAACAGAATGAATATTTTTAATACTGATTTAATGAAGTTTTATTCTGTAAAAACAGACTATGAATGGTAATTAAAGATTGGGCATTGTCTCCGTGAGAAGTAAGTAAATGAGTGACTTCAAAATCTTGAATTTTACCACTTTTAATATTATAATCCCAAGATGTTGACTCTGAAGAAGAAATTTAGATACTGTATGCAATTATGGTTGATTTGATTTCTAATGTCACAGCATAAAACCAGCATTGAAATAAAATTGGAGAACAATTTTTTTCCATCTGGTATTTATAGCCTTTTGATGGTCAAAATAATGTAGTAGATTGACCAGGCTAGATTAACCCAACAGATGACTAGGAGATCTTCTGGTGGGCCCAGACTCAGAGATACAAAGTCAATTAGTTAAAACATTTACTTTTAATGCTGTATGGAGACTAAAAGTAAATGTTTGAACTAATTAAATTCCATGTAGGCAAAATTTGTTTGAGCCAAAGTCGCATGAGACTTAAGTGACTGAATTCGATATTCATTTCTGCAACTTTAAAAACAATTACATTTAGCAATCTGAAGTCAGGTTTGGTATCTGCTAGTACCGCAGTACCAAACCCAACTTTGGATTGCTATTTTATAATCTTTACAGATGCAAAATTGATCACCGAATTCTCACGCAACCAATCCACGAAGGCAATACATTTTAATGCTGTACAGAGCTGGACAGAGACAGGTCTCTGTATAGCATTAAAGTGAAAATGTTTGAACAAATCAACTTTGCATCTATAATCCAAAGCTCGATTCGCTCAACACTAGTAATATGTATTAGCTTTCTAATTATAGAAAAAGTGTGCTTCTTAATATGATAAGGTAAGTGGAGCTTGGAATATAGAGATCCTAAAATTCAAGTCCCAGCAGAGGTTTTTTTCTGTTATTTTTTTCTCTCTTATTTAATATATAAAACATGGCTATAGTTTTTATATATTGATAATAAGAGGTTTTCTATGCTTAGAAAACTAAAACATATTACTTGTTTATTCACAGGCACAATATATGTTTATAAGGAAACCAGTAATATGTGTTAGCTTTCTAAGCATAAAAAACACTATTCTAAATATGATTATTATATATATATATATATATATATATATATATATATATATATATATAATTATATATTATTATATATTAATATAGTTATATATTATTATATGTTAATATAATTATATTAATATAATTATATATTATTATATATTATTATTATGGATTAAATGAGGGAGAAAAAAAAATCTAAAAGTCTCTCTCAAGATTCAAACCTGGTATATCAACATGCAAGGCTGACCACTTACCTCCAGGCTACAGCCTTCTATTGTAAATTGTGTTTTTCTGTAGTTAAAAAGCTAACACATATTATTGGTTTCATGATTGTGCCTTTGAATAAAGCAGTGATATGTATATTAGCTTTCTAAGATGTTGCATCTGAAGAAGAAATTCAGATACCGTATGCAATTACAGTTGATCGAATCTAACATTTGGTATTTGTAGCCTTTTGATGGTTGAAATAATGTAGTACATTGACCAGGGCTACATTAACTATAGAGCTGCTGTCTTTCAGGGAGAGTGTTAGGGCCTGAATTTAGATGTTGGTTAGGCAGGAATCACCCACAAAGAACCCAACAGCCCTTCTAAGGGCTACAAGCACCTTTTTTTTTTGGTCTCCTCCAGGCTGCTGGCTGGGACTTGTAGTGCAGCTACCGCCATCTTGGCTGCACACTGTTAGGGCGTGAAATTAGAATGTGGTTAGGCAGGAATCATCCACAAAGAACCCAATGCTCCTTCTAAGGGCTACAACGACCTTTTTTTTTTGGCCTCCTCTCGGCTGCTGGCTGGGACTTGTAGTGCAGCTACCGCCATCTTGGCTGCACACTGTGCAAAGCGACTGGTGGCAGAAAGGGGACAGCACATGGTCCACACAGACCCCAATGAAATTGCCCAAAGTCCTCTCAGTACTCATTTTTGCTGCTGCTGTACCTTGGCTTGCTGGGATCTGTAGTGCAGTCTAGGGAATACGTTTTTTCACTCAGTTATATAAACTACAGTCCAGTGAACAATTGTGAGGTGTGCAGTGCGAGTACACTAGCCGCACAGTCTACACTAGAGAATACGTTTTTATTCTCAGTTATATAAGCTACAGTCCAGTGAACAATTGTGAGGTGTGCACTAGCCGATACACTAGCCGCAGTCTAGAGAATACGTTTTTTCACTCAGTTATATATACTACAGTCCAGTGAACAATTGTGAGGTGTGCGATACACTAGCCGCAGTCTAGGGAATACGTTTTTATTCTCAGTTATATAAACTACAGTCCAGTGAACAATTGTGAGGTGTGAGGTACACTAGCCGCAGTCTAGAGAATACGTTTTTATTCTCAGTTATATAAACTACAGTCCAGTGAACAATTGTGAGGTGTGCGATACACTAGCTGCAGTCTAGAGAATACGTTTTTATTCTCAGTTATATAAACTACAGTCCAGTGAACAATTGTGAGGTGTGCGATACACTAGCCGCAGTCTAGAGAATATGTTTTTTCTCTCAGTTATATATCCTACAGTGCAGTGCAAAATTGAGTGGTTTGCGGTGCAATAGCTGGAGTCTAAAGACTACATTTTTTTTGCCTCAGATAGTAATTCTACTGTCTACTGAATACGGTTTTGGCCTCAGATATTAATTCGACAGTTTGGTGAATATACAAAATGTTGAACCCGAGGGCTAAGGGTCGAGGACGAGGGCATGGGCGTTCAAGTAGTGTAGGGGGCAGAGGCCGTGGTCCTGGGCAGGGTGACACTGTACATGCTGATGAGGGAGCAGTGGAACGCCGCAGAGTTTCGCTCCCTAGCTTCATGTCGCAACTTACTGGGTCACGTGGTACACCACTATTGAAACCACAACAGTGCGAACAGGTGATGACATGGATAGCGGACAATGCGTCCAGTAATTTATCCACCACCCAGTCTTCCATGCAGTCCACCCACGCTAGCCATGGGAGTAGACCTCTGGCTCCTCCAGCTCAACTTCCTTCCCCCCAGCCTGCCCCCCCCACACGGAAAATATGGATTCAGATCCGGCATACTCACAGGAACTCTTTTCAGGACACAAACCACTGCTCAAGAGCAACCTGAGCAGTTGCTCTGTCCCGATACCCAAAATTTAGAACTTTCGCAGTCTGTGGGTGATGAGAGTGTGGACTTAGTGCAAGGGGGGAGCAGAGTGAGGAATCAGGAGCAGCGTTCAGCTGTCTTTGCAGCAGACATTTGAGCGCAAGCGCAAATACAATTCCAGCCACCCACATGCACAAGCCCTAAACGTCCACATCTCCAAATTGTTGAGCCTGGAGATGCTGCCCTATAGACTGGTAGAGACTGAGGCTTTCCGCAACCTGATGGCGGTGGCTGTCCCTAGGTACTTGGTCCCCAGCCGCCACTATTTTTCCCGATGTGCCGTCCCAGCCCTACACCAGCACGTGTTACAGAACATCATCCGTGTCCTGACCAACGTGGTTAGTTATAAGGTCCACCTAACCACGGACATGTCGACAAGTGCTGCCGGGCAGGGACACTATATCTCACTGATGGCACATTGGGTTAACTTGGCGGAGGCTGGGACCGAGAATGACCCTGGGGCCGCTCATGTACGGCCCACACCGAGGATTGCGGGGCCTACCTCGGTCACGGTTTCTCAGGTGTACTGTGCCTCTTCTTCCAACCCCTCCTCCTCCTCCTCCAAATTACCATCCGTGGGCACGGCGCCTTCAGTCGGTAGCTCTAGGCGCAGCAGCAGTGCCGTGGGTAAGCGCCAGCAGGCGGTGCTCAAACTGCTGAGCTTAGGTGACAAAAGGCACACCGCCCAAGAGCTGTTACAGGGCATCATGGCGCAGACCGATCTGTGGCTGGCACCGCTGAACCTCAAGCCAGGCATGGTTGTGTGTGACAACGGGCGTAACTGGTGGCGCTCTGCAACTCGGCAGACTGACACATGTGCCATGCCTGCGCCCACGTGTTCAATCTCAAGTTCAGCGGTTCCTCAAGACATACCCCAATTTGTCAGATTTGCTCACCAAGGTGCGCCGCATCTGTGCGCATTTCCGCAAGTCGACCACAGATGCTGCCACTCTCAGGGCAGCGCAGCGGCGCCTACAACTGCCAGCTCACCGACTGTTGTGCGACTTGCCCACTAGATGGAATTCGACATTAAACATGTTATCCAGAGTTTACCAGCAGCGCAGAGTGATTGTAGACTGCCAGATGTCAACTTCCACCAGAACTGGTAGTCAGGACAGTCAGCTTCCTCAAGTCTACAATGAGGAGTGGACGTGGATGTCTGATATCTGCCAGGTGTTGAGCAACTTTGAGGAGTCAACACAGATGGTCAGCGGCGATGCCGCCATTATCAGCCTCACCATCCCGCTGCTTTGCCTGTTGAAAAACTCACTGCTCAGCATGAAGTCAGGAAGCTTTGCGCTTGTCACAAAGAACGGGAGGAAGATACGTCCTTGATAGCCAGGCACCCTCCGGTCTTTCAGCGCGTAT
>ONZH01022690.1:0-25287 GCA_900303285.1 Rhinella marina
GCATTGCGACTCTCCATAGACAGCTGGTCTCCTTCAAAGCTATGTACTCCTTTTGGGGCCATTTTTTTAATTATTGCATTTTACTTATTTTGAGCTAAAAAAAACTTTTTTTTCTCAATTAGTCTTTATTAAAAATATTGAATCTTTTTGATGTACAGAGCTGACATGCAGATGGACTTATTATCTCTGCTCTCTGACAATATAAACACTCATTAAAGCTCAAGCCTTATCTTACTGATAAGAATGTGGCTTAAATAAGTGTTTTTGGCCTCTTAGTGGTTTAGAGATAAGGGTTATTAGATGACAAAGTGAAAGTACCAGTCGCACAAATAAACAGTTAACCCTTTGAGACAGAATGGCCCAATATGTTTAATAAAGGCAAATTGAAAACATGAATTTTAGCCAAAGATGAGTAAAATGCAATCCTATAGGTATACATAGCCTTTAAGTCTGTATTACACCAGCCGATTGTCGGGCAGATCATTGTTAACGCACTTTTGATGATCTGTGTAATACTGTGGCGTAAGGTAGTTTTCTATAACAGTATGTAGAGACTCTCCTACTTTTCCCAAGATTTACCCTGATAATATGACAGGGTTAACCCAGAACATTTGACATGTACTATTGCAGGCTCAGGGCTCAATTATGCGAGTATTCACTTTGTAGTGTGTATTAGTGGCAAAAAAAAGTTTTATTCGGAGTATAGTGCTGCATTTGCATTTAGTAAAGCCTTTTTTTTATTTATTAGTGGTGGAAAAAAAAGAAAAGGCTTATTAGCCGTTGTGTGGTGCAGTGGGAAAATTACAGCCCTTTGTGGTGTGTATTAGTGGCAAAAAAAGTTTTACGTCATATAGCGCCGTAGTTACATTTAGCAAAGCCTTTTTTTGCTTTTTATTAGTAGTGGAAAAAATAACGGGCTTATTAGCCGTTGTGTGGTGAAGTGGGAAAATGACAACCCTGTTTGGCATGTTTTAATTTCCTTTTTATTTATTTATTTGATCAAACAGTATGTCACACAAAGAAGTGACAGGCCCTGCACAGAGGAGTGGCAGAGGCTTAAATGTTTCTGGTGCAGACACAGGTCGAAGCAGAATAAGGGGGCTTGGCAGCAGGGGTCACTTTGAGAGACCTGAACTCCCGGTGTCATCTAGCAGTCCTGTCTTGACCAGTTACCCAGCGGTTCTTGAGTGGTTGACTCGGTCTTCGACTTTGTTGCAAATTACATCAGACACCCCCAGCCAAGAGTTGGTGGGTTCCTCAGACACAACCCTTAGTTGGCATGGTCTGGGAGCAGGCCCAGTGCCCTAGCCTGTCCTCAACCTGCCTCTGTCCTCTTCTGTTCCCTCAGCCAGAGAAGTACTGTATGCTGTGGGCTCATACAGAAGAGCTACTAGAGGACAGTCAGCAGCTACTGGCCAGCCAAGGTGTGGAGGAGACATTCGCAGCTTCCTCTGGTAGGCGGGCAAATAGTGATGAGGAGAGTGGCGTGGGAGCTGGTGTTGTGAGTGGTCAGGCTCCTGACCCAGAGACCGTTGAGGACATCAGTGACGTGCAGACAGTACTCAATGATGATGGTGTAGCCGATCGCACTTGGGAGCCAGGTTAATTAGGGGCTTGTTCATTATCGGGAGAAGAGGGTGGCAGCTTGCCCGCGAGGCAGCGGCAGAGCCAGCAATTTGCTAGCGTGGCTGGGAGTAAGCAGGGTGGCAGCAGTGGGAGGTCAGGATCCAAACGTGCCCGAGGTAGACCACTCGCTTGGCAGAAGTCTACCGGGCTAAAAAGTAGTGGTGCAGGGGTTCACGGAGGCGGTAGTGTTGTGTAGTGTTGTGCAGTGTGGATTGTTGTGGGTAAAATCATCTACTCGGCTGTGTGGCAGTTTTTTGTTAAGCCGGCTAGTGAGGTGAACATGGCCATTCGTTGAATCTGTGGGCAGAAGGTGATTCATGGCCAGGGTGCCAATGTTGGCACCACTGCCCTGTGTCAACATATGCAGCATCACCATAAAGTGGCCTGGGAGAACCGTGGCTCCAATGTGGTGGTCCACCCTGATGCAGCAGCCACTGTATCACTCAGTGACACGCACCTGATTTCAGGCAGTCAAGGCTCCACCACCTCAGCTGAAGGGAGCTATCTGTCTTTTCCATCATCTGATGCACCCTCTCCTCCTCTTACTCATTGCCCGTGATGAGAACATAGTCCTGCCACTTTAGAAATCACTAGCCAGACCACACATGGAGTACTGTGTACAGTTCTGGGCTCCTGTGAACAAGGCAGACATAGCAGAGCTGGAGAGGGTTCAGAGGAGGGCAACTAAAGTAATAACTGGAATGGGTGGACTACAGTACCCAGAAAGATTATCAGAATTAGGGTTATTCACTTTAGAAAAAAGACGACTGAGGGGAGATCTAATAACTATGTATAAATATATCAGGGGTCAGTACAGAGATCTCTCCCATCATCTATTTATCCCGAGGACTGTGACTGTGACGAGGGGACATCCTCTGCGTCTGGAGGAAAGAAGGTTTGTACATCAACATAGAAGCGGATTCTTTATGGTAAGAGCAGTGAGACTATGGAACTCTCTGCCTGAGGAGGTGGTGATGGTAAGTTCACTAAAAGAGTTCAAGAAGGGCCTGGATGTATTTCTGGAGGGTAATAATATCACAGGTTATAGTTACTAGAGAGGGGTCGTTGATCCAAGAAGTTATTCTGATTGCCTGATTGGAGTCGGGAAGGAATTTTTCCCCCTAAAGTGAGGAAAATTGGCTTCTACCTCACAGGGGTTTTTTTTGCCTTCCTCTGGATCAACTTGTAGGAAAACAGGCTGAACTGGATGGACAGATGTCTTTTTTCGGCCTTACAAACTATGTTACTATGTATGTTACTATGTTACTATGTCAGTCATTCCATCAGCAATCGATCACCAAAGCGATTGCCAAGAGACAGCAGTATGTGTGTTGTCATCCTACGAAGTTGAATATGCTCCTGGCCAAGTTGCTGGTGCTGCAGTCCCTTTCTTTCCAAGTGGTGGACTCTGAACCTTTCAGAGAACTGATGGCTTGTGCTAGCCGAGGTGGAGAGTTCCAAGCCGTCATTTCTTTGCGAAACAGGCAGTACCAGCCCTGCAAAAATATGCAGAACAGAAGTTGGGCCAGTCCTTGAGTCTGTCAGTGTCTGCTGAAGTTCATGGCAGCGCTGACGTGTGGAGCTGTAACCACGGTCAGGGACAGTATATGTCCTTTACAGCCCACTGGATAAATGTGGTTCCTGCACAGCCAAACCAGCAACTTGGCCAGGTGACGCTGCTACCGCCTCCACGTTCCCATGCCGTTGGTCCTGCAACAATATCTGCCTCCTCATCCTCCACCATATAACACATGTGCAGGGCACGGCGGTGTCACGCGGTTCTACACTTCGTTTGCCTGGGCGAACGGAGTCACACAGGGGAGGAACTGCACCGCGCCCTTCATCAAGAAATCGAATCCTGGCTTTCCCCGTGACAACTCAAAATCTGAACCATGTGACCAACAACAGAAAGAACATGGTGGTGGAGCTGCGTCAAGGAGGGCTGTGCCATGCGCCCTGCAAGACCTCCTAAAAATGGTTAGGAAACTTTGCATGCACTTCAGCCACTCATACACCGCCAAGCTCCACCATCCTTGAGCTACAGCGGCAGAACGGCGCCCCCCAACATAGGCTGATATGCGACGTTTCCACCCTCCATATGTTGGACCGACTGAACGAACAGAGAAAAGCAATAAACAATTTCTTGATGATCCAAGCGGACAGAGGTAGTCCCCTGTGTAACTTTGATGTCAGCCAGTGGCAGCTCATGCGTGACACCTGCTGTTTGCTCGTGCCCTTTGAGGAGGCCACTTTATTTTTCAGTCGCCAGGACTACGAGATGAACAAAGTCATTCCACTCATTCATATCCTTGAAAAGAGACTGGTAAATCTGGCTGGTCAGGGGAAAGGAGACGTGGTTCCTACATCTCACGGCCAAATGAGCCCTGTGGGGGCTGAACTGGAGGAGGAGGAAGAGGAAGAGGACATTCAAGCACAAGCAATACATAAAGAAATGGGTGGTTTTTCTACATAGGTGACAGGAGAGGAGGAGCAGGAACAGTCAGAGGAGCTACAGGATGATGAGAAAGATGAGGCAGAGGACCCAGACACACTGTGGCAGTATGCAGTGGAGATGGAGGCAGGGAGTCCCTCCGAGTCACTTGTGCAAATGGCCCGATACATGCTCACTTGCTTGCATAGTGACAGCCGAATTGTCACCATTTGGCAGAGGGATGACTACTGGCTCTCCACCATGATAGACCCTTGCTACCAGTCCAAAATGGAGGCCTTTTTTACACCCACCGAGAGGGAGGACAAACTGAACTAATATCGAGACATCCTATGTAGTCAGTTGGCCGCTGCCTATCTGTGCCATCGTCCATCCTCTCACAGGTCTGACCGGGGGTCCCTCTGCATTCACGTTCCACTGCTATGGCTGCTGAGGGTGGGTGCGATGGTAGGAGCAGTACCAGCTGCAGCAGCAGCCTGAGTCTAGTGTCACTGATGAGCAGCTTCCTTCACCCGTATAGTAAATAAACTACTCACCAGCAGCATCAGCTAGACCTGGAGCAGGACCTGAACCAGCAAGTGGTGGCATACTTGCAAAGCACCTTGCCACCTGTCATTGAAGATCTGCTGGACTACTGGGCAGCCAAACTGAATTTGTGGCCGTCACTGGCCAGGTTTGCTCTGGAAAAGCTGTCCTGCCCAGCCAGTAGTGTGTCATCAGAGCAGGAGAACCAAGGAGAACTCGCCTGTCCACCCAAAATGTGGAGAGACTGACCTTTGTCAAGATGAATCAGGCGTGGATCAGCCAGGATTAGATCATCCATGCTGCCTCACCCAAACCTTGACAAAAGAGATCGGTTTCTTCTGGCTACCTGCCTCAGCTGTCGTGGTGCCACTCTGTCGTCACCTGATGCTGCTGCTGCCTCCACACTGTCGTGGTGCCACTCTGTAGTCTCCTGATGCTGCTGCTGCCTCCACACTGTCGTGGTGCCACTCTGTAGTCTCCTGATGCTGCTGCCGCCTCCACAATTTTGTTGTGCCACTCTGTAGTCTCCTGATGCTACCGCTGCTGACACTGTTCTCTCCACACTGTAATCATGCCACTCTGTGGTCTCCTGATGCTGCTGCTGCCTCCACATTGTTTTCGTGCCACTCTGTAGTCTCCTGATGCTACTGCTGCTGCCACTGCCATCTCCACTGTTGTCGTGCCAATCTGTGGTCTCCTGATGCTACTGCCTCCACACTGTCGTCATGCCACTCTGTAGTCTCCTAATGCTACTGCTGCTGCCACTGCCACCTTCACACTGTCGTTGTGCCACTCTGTGGTCTCCACACTGTTTTTGAGCCACTGTGTAGTCTCCTGATGCTACTGCTGCTGCCACTGCCATCTCCACACTGTTGTCGTGCCACTCTGTGGTCTCTTGATGCTACTGCTGCTGCCTCCACACTGTCGTCCTTGCCACTCTGTAGTCTCCTGATGCTGCTGCCACCTTCACACTGTCATTGTGCCACTTTGTGGTCTCCTGATGCTGCTGCCACCTCCAGATTATGTCACCTTGCCACTCTGCCAGACCTTTTACAGTCATAGGCAGGTCAAAGTTAACAACAATCAACTCTTGCTCTACTTCTATTCCTCGAGCACAGACATTAGTGGTGATAGAAACTTTCCCCTTGCCATCTCTGTCATTGTGCCACTCTGTGACCTCCTGATGCTTCTACTGCCTCCATTTCCACACTGTCATTGTGCCACTCTGTGGTCTCCTGCTGCTGCTGCCGCCACCTCCAGAGTCTGTTATTTGGCCACTCTGTGGTCTCCTCATGCTGCTTCCACCTCACCACTATGTCATTGGGCCACTCTTTGGACTTCTCATGTTGTTCCCACCCTCCCCACTCCATGACTGGGTCCCTATTTTGCCTTTCGGCCTGGCGACATCATCATTTATTTGACCCGTCTTCTGATCTGTCAGAAGAAAGGGAAAATGAGACACACAACAGATCCTGTCTATGTAGCAGCTGTAAGGCCTGTATGACATGGTCCCATCATAAATGGCTTATGATTTGGTAGCCAAAAGCAGGAGAGGGTACAAAACACAGAAGACATGCAAATATTCAATTCACGTCTCATCTCTGTTTTGGATCCACTCCTGTTTTTTTGGCATTAGCAATACTGATAGATTACTGAGCAAATGCTGACCGAGTGAAGGCAGATGCTCAACAGACAGGATCTGTTTTTTGGGGGGGTTATTGTTCTGACAGATCAGAGGAAGGGCAAAATAATCAGTGACGTCAACACAAACTTACTGCTGACACCCACTCCACTCTGTCATGGGGGCTCTACTTGTTTAAGAGCTTAATAGAACAGGTTCTATAGAAATCTATGTGGAATCAGTGAATTGGTGTAAAAGGAGCCAAAGTTAGCTCTTTCATGCTATAGTAGGATCTTGGGCATCTGCACGGTTCTTTATAACGTTGACCTGTAAGTGATTCTAAGAGCGACACCTGTCATACTGACTCACAGTATTGTTTCACTACCATAGCAGACTCCCTATGCATGTTACTGCAAGCCACAGTGTTCTACACCACTATACAGGCTATCTGCAGCCAGTAAGTAGCCGTTTTTAACGCGATTCGCCACAAATTAATTCAGATCAAATCAAATTGTTTCAGAAAATTCGGCGAACCGACCAAATCGAATTTTTGTAAAGTTCGCTCATCTCTAGGCTAAATGAAAGGTCATAGAAAAAGGATAAGAAGATCCATGCTGAAAAATTGATAAGAGCCTTTCATGCAGCCAATCCAGACTAAAGGACTATTTAGTCCTCTCTTGGGGGGAGGGGGAGGAGGGTTTGTATGGTTACGAGTAACAGTGATTTCTCTGTTGTTTTATGTTCACTTAGGTACTAACTTTGGGCAGTTTTTATGTAACTGAATCTTGGTATGGTTATCACCTAGCTTTGCCTGGTTAATTTACAATGATGGAATTGCTGATTTCTGAGATTTATATATCCAGACTTTACTCTAGTTGCCAGGTATAGAATTTGCTATCTGTAGTTTTACGGTATTTTGTTTTCTTTTTAGATTTGTTTGTTGCTATGCTGTTGTATAATCCTAGCTATTTCCTTGGTTGAATTCAAGGTCAATTAATTTGTTCCATTTCTGTTTACTGTCATTCAACCACTATCTACCTGTATGTCACACACTTTCATCCACTTCATTTGTGTATTATCTCATCCTCATCACTCAATTTAAATTGATAAATTATTGAAGCAAGAAATAAACAGAAAATGACATGCTAGCTTTTGTTTATTTCTTTTCAGTTTACATTAACAGCATTGTGTTAGTATCAGTATGTAAAGGTCAAGGAAGAAAAATGTATATGTGTACATTAAAGGGGTTATCTCACTTCAGCAAATGACAATGTTAATACAAGGCACTTACTAATGTATTGTGAAATTTGTTATCACTGAAGTCTCAAGTTACTGCCGTTAATAACTTCAGACTTCAATTTTTGAACTTGAAAACCATTTTAAAGCTTGAATCTGAAGTCCGCTTCAGTACCGGCTGGTACCTTGGTACTGAAGCCAACTTCAGATCTAAGTTTTAAAATGGTTTTCAAGTTTAAAAATCGAAGTCCGAAGTTATTCACTTAAGTCACGCGAGACTTTGGTGATAAATTTCCCTTGTCAAAGCCCATGCATTTGAATGATGTACAGAGATGGATCTCTGTACAACATTCAAATGAAGTTTCGAATGAATCAACTTTGGATCTTGGATCCGAAGCTTCATTAGCTGAGCTCTAGTTATGACCACCCTGCAATCTAGGAGGGGTGGATATGCTTGCACACTACAGGAAAAAGTGTTTGCCTATGCACACTCACACAGTCCCAGCCACCAGAGAGGCCTGCACTTTTTCCTATAGTGTACAAACATGGTCACAGCTGCTGGACTGCAAAGTAGTCATAACCCATGGATATGAGCAGTATATAATGTGAAGGAAAAAAAGAAACAAGCCAGCAAAGGAGGCAATATGGATAATCATAATGCATTAGTGAGTGCCTTATATTAACTTCCTCTACATGATAAATGCTATTTGATTAAAGGACAAAACTCCTTCAATGTATATCAACAACATGCAAGTTCAGTAAAATCAATATAAGGAATAGTATGTGCCAATGACTACTGAAAAACTCAAATTGATCCACAAAGCTCCAGAGAAAATATTTGATGCACTATTAAAATGTTTTTCATTTAGATAGTTGACAATAGCCATAATGCCAGCAGTAGCCTCTTCACATGTAGGTTGAATCTGGTGTTCAGGAAGAATAAATCCATAAGTTCCATTATCTCTTAGCTCAAAGGTGTATGAAAAAGGAATTCCGAGATCTGCGGCCCAATCCCTGGATGAACCAGAGTTACTATCTGTATAAAACAATAAGAAAGGTGTAAGTTCAATCATTTTACTTATACATAGTCGATGATCTGAAGCTCATTTGTTCAAATATCTCAATTATAATGCTGTTTCCGTGCAGCATTAAATTGCATTGATTCTGTGGAGCCAAAGTTAGTCTCACCTGAAGTCACACGAGACTACAGTGAATTACTACTGTGCCTTTAAAAACAATTTAAAATAGCAATAGCAGTCCACTTCGGATTCCTATTTTAAATTGTTATTAAAGGGTTTCTGTCATCAGATTTTAGCATTGCAAACCGAGTGTCATTTGCAATGCGCAAATGACACCTGATGACAGATCTGTTAATGTTATAGTTTTCTGTAGCGTAGTTTTTGAGAAAATAGCGTTTTTAAAATATGTAAATGAGCTTCTCTAGGTTCAGGGGGCGTTAACCCTGCACCTAGTAGTGGCGTAATTCCTGTCCGTACAGCAACAAACAAGTCAACAAGAGGAATGAGGGCCCTGCTTGCAAGAGCTTACAATCTATAAGAAGATAGGGGTAACACATAAGGTAAAAAGTGCTTTTTTTGTACAATGGTCCAGCCATCCTAATAGAGGAGTATATATAAAGCTGCGTGCACTCAGCAGCCGATATCTGTAGGGCTTCTGAGTGCATGGTGTGTGGTGGATAATGTTTGATAATGAATCAGGTTCAGAAGAATGATGTTGAAGGAGGGTAAGTGGGAAATACTTAGATTGGGGGATGTCATAGTCCACCCTAAAAGTATGTGTTTTTAGGAAGTGCTTAAAACTGTGGATCAGAGAAGAGCGAATCAGTTCGCAACGAACTGGGTTAGTTACAAACTTCCCAAATTTTCGTCCAGAAGACGAACCTGAAGCTTTTTGGGCTTGCTTTGGATGAATCTGACACAGAACCATTTTACTTCACATGTCAACGGGAAACAGCACGAGGGACAAAAAAAGAGGGATGCTCACATGACCCTACAAGGAATCAGGGGGAGGGCTTGTCCTGATTGCCCTAGATGAGACCAATCAGTGCTGCTGCAGGCAGGAAGCTACCCTGGTAGAATGAGCAGAACGTCATTCTGTGTTGGGCTATGAACGAGGGTGGGTGCGTGTCGCAGTGTCTGACAGAAAACGATCTTAGGGACAGTTTACATTCACATGATCTGAAGCTGGGTGTGCATGGCATTGTCTTCTAGCTGCAATTGCTGCATTATACCACAGCTGTAGCTGCTGAACCTCAAAATAAGCTACCTGCAAGAACATTTCTTCCCCCCCCATTTTAACAGTAATACAGTTATTTTTTTGTGGTGGGAATATGTTTAAAACTGTACAACATATGCTTTACAATTCAGAGGATAGATAGCATTTGAAATTTCAATTGAAACACCTGAAATACTTATCTGAAATCTGTGTCAGGGCATCTCTAGATAGTTTATAAAATAGCAATATACGTGTGTCTTACAATACAGGTGGTAGCATCTGAAATCTGAGTGAAAACGTGAAATATTATGTATGACCTGTGAGCCGTGTGCCTGTAAGTCTGTCTCCAGCTTTGTTGTGTGCAGTATGTACTGACCAAACCTGGGTGTTTGCCATCTACCCTGATCTGTATGGTCGCCTGATAATTCATCAATGTCACCCTGTCTTGATGTCACCATGTGTTTTTGTGTTACTGGGAACACCATCTATCCATTTTGCGTGGGTTCTGATGTCATGTCCGTGCAGCTCTGTCTGTGATCACCATGCATCTGTTCTGCATGGGTCCAAGCATCTGCCTGTCTCAAGTCAAGCAGCTCTGTCTGTGACAACCATGCATCCGTTCCGCATGGCGTCCAGGGGTCTTTGTCTGTCTGTGTTTGCCTTATGTCCTCTATTCTGTTCAGTATGTGGTTTATGTCTGAACTGTGTACTATGTTCTTGGTTGTTTTGGTTCCAGTTCCTGTTTTGCTCGTGTCTGGAACCAGCGTTATGTACCAGCGTTGGTTATCTTGCAGGTTTCAGCCAAGTGCACCTAGACCATCCCAGGAGGTAGTGACCTGGTGAAATATCCATCAGGTGTAATGTGAAGATCAATGGTTCACTAAGATAATGCCCTTAGGGATTGGCCCCAACCCAAACAGGTGCACTTGGTCCAGTGGTGATCCATCTGCCACTGTTTACCTTGTCCGTTTGTCCAGGATTATGTCTTTCATGTTTAATAAAGTCTCATTTTGTCTTCTCTGATCTGTTTGCCTGTTTTTTGTATGCTCGTGATATGTTCAGGGTTTTTTTCCTGGGGTTTGGGAAAATAGCGATATACATATTCAACACGTGTCAGGGCATCTCCAGACAGTTCAAATGTTGGTGTGGGAGGACGGGGAATTAATCTGATAGTAGTTTGACAACGTTTAAACTTGAGAAAACTGTTTTCACAATCTGTGTATTTGAACACACATAAGACATTAGACATAAATCTGTTAGTGGAGCCTATACTACATTATTTCAAAAGTGAAATGTCAGTAGCAGGGTCTTCAGTGTGTTTATGGAAAGGACATTTTATTGAGCCTCTCTGTCTTTACGTTCCAAAAAACAGACTTGCAAACTGTTCTATACTTTGTGTGACTGTAAACATAAGGCCCAAAAATGTCAGGAATATGAAATGTTTCCAAACAAAAGACCCAGGGCCAGGTCTTGTTTTCCCAGAGCCAGAATGTGGGTAGTAGCAGAACCAGCTATCCAGCTAGACATAGTTGTAGTAGTACAACCCCTGGCAAAAATTATGGAATGACCAGTCTCTGAGGATGTTCCTTCAGTTGTTTAATTTTGTTAAAAAAAAAAAAAAACAGATCACAGACATGACAAAAAAACTAAAGGCATTTCAACTGGCAACTTTCTGGCTTTAAGAAATACTAAAAGAAATCAAGAAAAATAATTTTGGTAGCCAGTAACAGTTACATTTTTAGAACAAGCACATGGAATAAATTATGGAATCACTCAATTCTGAGGAAAAAATTATGGAATCATGAAAAACAAACAAAATAACATTCCAACACATCACTAGTACTTTGTTGCACCAGCTTTTATAACTGCTTGCAGTCTCTGTGGCATTGACTTCAATCTGGCTCCAGCTTTCTCTGATTGCTGTTGCCAGATCAGCTTTGCAGGTTGGCGCCTTGTCATGGACCATTTTCTTTAACTTCCACCACAGATTTTAAATTGGATTGACATCCGGACTGTTTGTAGGCCATGACATTGACCTTATGTGTCTTTCTTCAAGGAATGTTTTCATGGTTTTTGCTCTATGGCAAGATGCATTATTATCTTGAAAAATGATTCCATCATCCCCAAACATCCTTTCGATAGATGCCATAAGAAAAGTGTCCAAAATGTCAATGTAAACCTGTGCATTTATTGAAGATGTAATGACAGCCATCTCCCCAGTGCTTTTACCTGACATGCAGCCCCATATCATCAATGACTGTGGAAATTTGCATGTTTTCTTCAGACAGTCGTCTGCATAAATCTCTTCGGAACGGCACCAAACAAAAGTTTCAGCATCATCACCTTGCCCCATTCAGATTCGAAATTCATCACTGAATATGACTTTCAGCCAGTCATCCACAGTCCACAATTGCCTTTCCTTAGCCCATTGTAACTTTTTTTTTTTCTATTTAGGTGTTAGTGATGGCTTTCTTGTATGTAAATCCCATTTCCTTTAGGCATTTTCTTACAGTTCGGTCACAGACGTTGACTCCAGTTTCCTCCCATTTGTTCCTCATTTGTTTTGTTGTACATTTTCTGTTTTCAAGGCATTTTGCTTTAAGTTTTCTGTCTTGATGCTTTGATGTCTTCCTTGGTCTACCAGTATGCTTGCCTTTAACCACATTACCATGTTGTTTGTACTTGGTCCAGGTTTTAGACATAGCTGACTGTAAACAACCAACATCTTGTGCAATAGTGCGTGATGATTTACCCTCTTTAAGGAGTTTGATAATACTCTCCTTTTTTTCAATTGACATCTCTGGTGTTGGAGCCATTATTCATGTCAGTCCACTTGTTGCAACAGCTCTCCAAAGTGTGATCACTCCTTTTTACCTGGATACTAACGAGCAGATTGAATCTGATGCAGGTGTTATTGTTTGTAATGAAAATTTGCAGGGTGATTCCATATTTTTTTCCTCAGAATTGAGTGATTCCATAATTTATTCCCTGTGCTTGTTCTAAAAATGTAACTGTTACTGGCTACCACAATTATTTTTCTTGATTTCTTTTAGTATTTCTTAAAGCCAGAAAGTTGCCATTTGCCAGGGGTTGTAGTAGCAGGAGTAGTAGTAGGCCGCAGTTGTCCTTCGATTCAGCAAGGCATAACATTATCATTGAGGAGAAAGAGGATGAGATTGTGGATTGAATGGCTTTCTCCTACTCTCAGGCACAGCAGGATGGAGGTGACTGACACCATGTGTTGGAGCCAGGGTTCACAGCATTCCTGCTGCTCCTCCTTGTACTTCCAGAGAAGACTTTCACTGGAGAACTCTCTTTCTTCACTGCTCATTCCTTTTTCCCAAGAAGTTGCTAGACAACCGCACCTGGAGCAGCTGTTACGGGCAGGGAGAGTACATATGTTTCACAGCCCACCGGGTCAATATTTTTTGCCAACAGGCAGCACCCCAGCAACATGGCCAGGTCCTTTTGACCCTTCACCACCCCATGATTGTGCCGGCCTGTTTCCCGCCCTAGGCACTTACCCGCCTCCTCCACCCCCTCATCCATGGAAGTCTCTCTTCCCCAACGGAAGCAGGGCACATATTTGCTCCCTCTCCCACTTCTACCTATCACATGTGTTGAGTCTTAATTTGCCATACTATATTGAAGCTGATTGGCTTGGGCAAAAGTAGCCACAAAGGCTTCAAACATCCCGCTTCCTGTCACTCTGACAACTGGGCAAGGTAATTGGCGACAATGACCGCAACGTCATGGCCACCCTGAACCTGGCCAAAATAACACATGCTCCCTGCATGATGCACGTCATTAACCTAGTCGTGAAACTCTTTTTAAAAAAAAGTAGACTGACTTATGCAAGGTACTGGCAATGTCCAGGAGACTGTTCTTGCATTTCAGCCGTTCTTATGTGGCTGAAATGATCTCCTGGACTTGCAGAGACAGAATGGTTTGCATCTACACCATTTAATCCGTGACATCCCAACTTGCTGGAAATTCAACGTAGCATAGGCTAGAGCCCATCTGTATAAGCACCGGAAAGCCACAAACAATTTTGTCATGCACCAGACCTCCTCGGCAGGGAGCATGTGTTGTTTCCAAGTAGAGCAGTGGCAGCTTATGCTGCAGTTGCCCTCGTCCCCCTCATATTTATTTAAGAAAAGATGCTGATGCTCATGCAGCAGGGAGTGACAGAGGAAGAAGAACAGCTATCAGCTAACAGCTGACAGCTACGTATCTTGATGTCTGTCTTGTAGGTTTTGGGGACCCACAAGGAGGAACTTACAAGGAGGAGGAGGAGGATGAGGTGCTGCCACTGGAGGAGTAGTAAGAGTTGGAGGATGATGGTGACACTGGCCATGACACCCAATCATCTCATTGGAGGGGAGGTGGAGTTGGAAAGAACTGGCTCCTCTGGCATGCTTGGCCAGAATGACTAGCTGTATACTCTCGTGCTTACTACCATGGAAGGCATATCATTGACATCAAGCAGTCTGATAGTAAGGGTCTTAAAGAATGGCTATCAAAGCAAAATGAAGGAATGTTTTCCTCCCTCCAAAAGGGAGGCCAACTTATGTTATAACCAGTAAACTTTGTGTACGCAGCTTGTTGCAGCTTTCGATGAGCCGACGCCTGCCACCAGCGTGTCTGAATAGTCACCCACCTCCCACCGCCACAAGTCCCAGAAGCCATAGTGGCAGCCCTACCTACACCAGCATATATCCTGTTACCTGACCCCATAGAATTATGAGCAGGCAGACTGGAACAGTGGCCTGAACTGGCACAGTATGCTCTCTTTTTGACCAACCTTCAGTATTATCTTGGAGGGTTTCAGCACAGCAGGGGGGTGGTAACACCCAAACTGACCAAGTTGTCCTCAGCCAGTGTCCAAAATATAACTTTTTTTTTTTAAATTATTCAAGCCTGTATTGGAGACGAATTTCACACTCCTCTGGCTGAGGCTGATGAATAGATCTGGCCTTGCTGATGGTGCCCCATCTTGCCACTGTTGCTGTCTGCCTGCCCTCCTTCCTGTCTACCATCAAGATTCATACAGCTTCTGCTTTCATCATGTAACTGCAGCCATCATGCCAATGCTGCTGTCTGCCTACCACCATGTTTCGTAAAGCTGCTGTTAGTGCTTCCATTATGCCACTACCACCATCATACCACTCATTCTGCCTGCCTACCAACATGTTCCATACAGGTGCTGCTGCTGCCACCATCATGCTGCTGCCACCTTAATGCCACTGCTGGTGCCTGCCTACAATCATGCTCCGTACGACTGCTCCTGCCGCCAACATGCTGCTGCCTGCCTTCCAATACGTGTATGTATCATATGGCTGTTGTTTGCTGCTAATCCCTTACTGCCACCACTATTAATGCCACCAATCTACTACTACTCCTGTCTAAAGCCCACACTCCAAGAAGATATAAGTGAGGGACATGAACATGTGGAGTCACTATGGGTAGAAATAGATGGAGAAAAAAACAATAATAAAATAGAGGAGTCCACAGAAAATCTACTACTAAACGAAATAGGCAAGGCGGCAAATCATAATAAGGTCATTATTATGGGGGACTTTAAATGCCCAGATATAGACTGGGAAACTGAAACCTGTATATCTCATAAAGGGAACAAATTCTTGGCAATAACCAAAGACATTTACCTTTCCCAACTGGTTCAGGAACCGACTAGAGGGGCAGCCATACTGGACTTAGTATTAACCAATAGACCTCACAGAACAACAGATGTGTAGGTTGGGGGACACCTGGGAAATAGTGACCATACAGTAATAACCTTCCAATTGTCATTCAAAAGAGTGTTTCTTCAGGGAGGAACAAAAATACTAAACTTCAAAAAAGCCAAATTTAACCAACTAAGAGAGGCGATAGGCCTAACTAACTGGGACAAAGTCCTCAAAAATAAAAATACAGCCACAAAATTGGATAGTTTTAAAAGCATCCTAATATCTAATTGTGAGAGGTACATACCTTATGGGAATAAAAGGTTAAGGAGCAAGAAAAAAAACAATGTGGATAAATAGAACTGTAAAGAAAGCAATAAATGACAAAAAGAAAGCATTTAAAATCACTAAGGTAGTGAGGAAGCATTGAAAAACGAAGGAAAAAAAATAGAATATGTAAAAGACAAATAAAAGCAGCCAAACTAGAGACTGAGAGATTAATTGCCAAAGAGAGTAAAACTAACCCTAAAACGTTCTTCAATTATATAAATGGTAACAAGTATAAATCTGAAGGTGTTGGCCCTTTACCGAGTAATAAGGGGGAAGTTGCAGAGAGCGATGAGGAGAAAGCAAAGCTATTAAATATTTTTTTTCTCCACTGTATTCACGGAGGAAAATAAAATGAAATGCAGAATGTAAAATTAAATTCCCCATTAATAGTGCCCTGTCTGACCAAGGAAGAAGTAGAGCTGCATCTTAAAAAGATTAAAATAGACAAATCGCCAGGACCTGATGGCATACACCCCCGTATCCTAAGAGAATTAAGTAATGCCATAGCCAGATCCCTTATTGGTGCATAGCAAACGTGGTGGCAATATTCAAAAAGGGTCAAAAAACAGATCCTGGAAACTATAGGCCAGTGCATTTAACATCTGTTGGGGGTAAACTGTTTGAAGGTTTTCTAAGAGATGGCTTGGAGTACCTCAATGAAAATAAGCAAATAATGCCATATCAGCATGGCTTCATGAGGGGGTGGTCATGCCAAACTAATTTAATCAGTTTCTATGAAGAGGTAAGTTCTAGACTTGACCGCGGTGAATCAATGGATGTCATATATCTGGACTTCTCCAAAGCATTTGACACCATACCACATAAAAGGTTAATATATAAAATGAGAATGCTTGGACTGGGAGAAAATGTCTGTATGTGGGTAAGTAACTGGCTTAGTGATAGAAAAAAGAGGGTGGTTATTAACGGTATACACTCAGATTAGGTCACTGTCACTAGTGGGGTAGCACAGGGGTCAGTAGAAGGCTTGCACAGTAAAATATCAATTTTTTGCAGATGACACTATACTGTGTAAAGTAATTAACACAGAAGAGGACAGTATACTGCTACAGATGGATCTGGATAGATTGGAGCCGGCTTGGGCAGAGAAGTGGCAGATGAGGTTTAACACTGACAAATGTAAGGTTATCCACATGGGAAGGAATAATGCAAGTCACCAGTACATACTAAATGCTAAAACACTGGGTAACACTGACATGGAAAAGGACTTGGGAATTTTACTGAACAGCAAACTAAGCTGTAGAAACCAGTGTCAGACAGCTGCTGCCAAGGCCAAAAAGATAATGGGTTGCATCAAAAGGGGCATAGATGCCCGTGATGAGAACATAGTCCTGCCACTTTACAAATCACTAGTCAGACGACACATGGAGTACTGTGTACAGTTCTGGGCTCATGTGAACAAGGCAGACATAGCAGAGCTGTAGAGGGTTCAGAGGAGGGCAACTAAGGTAATAACTGGAATGGGTGGACAACAGTACTTAGAAAGATTATCAAAATTAGGGTTATTCACTTTAGAAAAAAAAGACGACTGAGGGGAGATCTAATAACTATGTTTAAATTGCCTTCGTCTGGATCAACTTGCAAGATAACAGGCCGAACTGGATGGACAGATGTCTTTTTTCGGCCTTATAAACTACTACTACCACACTACTACCACCCATAGACAGACAATCTACTACTTTGTATGTTCCATGCTGTACTGCATCTGCTGCCGCTAGTATTGCTGCCATGTACCTCAAATAACCTACCATTTCCACATTTACACTGTACTGCTACTGCTCCCAATTAAAATGGAGAATTTTTCTAGGCTAATTCAGAACGAGCCACTTTTCTTATGACAATTAACACCTGTGCGTCTTGTATGGGCAGGCATTCTGTCTCTGTCAAGGCATAATTTTTGGGTGCATGGCCGCCAACAATCCACTTTTTTCCCATAAGACCGTGTGTGTTTAAACATCTGAATAAGGGACAATTTTTTTTAATGTTTTGGAATATGAAAAAGCGTAACACATATGGCGGCATAGTGTGTTTTATATATATATATATATATATATATATATATATATATTTTTATAGTGTTAGAGTTTTTAAACACGCTGTTCATTACCGCTGTCAAACATTATTTTACCCATAGTTACCTATGCCAGCGTCATCCACACACCATTTACTATTGTTGTCATTGCGTACAAGAGCTTGGGGGAGGGGGAGAACAAATTCATGAAAAATAAGCAGAAAGAGATGTTTTCCTAAAAAATATGAGTCCTAGGAGACTAGAGGGTCTTACATACCAATTTCCACTGGCAATTGGAGCCAGTCTGTTTTAGCCCGAACCAATTCGGGTCCGAACTGAAGTTTTTCGAAAATTTAGTGAATCGGATACAAAACAAATCTCGGCGGGTTCGCTCATCTCTACTGTGGTTTTTGTGAATTAACCTGATTGCATGGGATACCACAAATATGAGTACTGTTGCAGCTCAAAAAAAGTCTTAGATGGGAGAGGTGTAAGAGCAGGGGCAGACATACTGCCTGTGCAGCCAGTTCGGCTGCACAGGGGCCCACTGCGGTAGGGGGGCCCTTTCTAACCAGCGGCAGGGCAGCTGAAGTGATGATGAGCGCTTCCATTGTGGAAGCTTTCATCTCTATATTTATCTGTATCGCAGTCCTCAGGATAGCGATACAGATGAATAGTGCGGCAGGGGAGAGGCGTCTCGCCTACCCGTTTCTATGATAGGCTGTAGGCCTAGTGCCTGTAGCCTATCTGAGGCCGGTGCATTTAGTACTGTATGGTAAAAAGGGGGGTGGGGGACCCTATATACTGGCACACTATGGGGAGGCACTATAGAGAAGAGGGGAAACACTATGGGGGCCCTATTTACCGGCACGTTATGGGGGCACTATGAAGAAGGATGGAAGGAGCACTTTGGGGGCCCTATTTACCGGGAAATTATGGGGGCACTATGGAGAACGGGGGAGCACTTTGGGGGCCCTATATACTGGCAGATTATGGGGGCACTATGGAGAAGGGGAGAAGGAGCACTTTGGGGGCCATATATACTGGCACATTATGGGGGGCACTATGGAGAAGGGGGAAAGGAGCACTATGGGGGCCCTATATACTGTCACATTATAGGGGCACTATGGAGAAGGGAGGAGCACTATGGGGACATCTACTGAGGGCCCTTTATACTGGCACACATTATTGGGGAGCTATGGAGAAGTGGGGGGGGCACTATGGGGGCATCTACTGGGGGCCCTATATACTGGCCCACATTAAGGGGGCACTATAGAGAAGTGGGGGGAGCACTGTGGGGGCATCTACTGGTGCATTAAGGGGGCACTATGGAGAAGTGGGGGGAAAGGAGCACTATGAGGGCATCTACGGAGGGCCCTATATACTGGCTCGCATTAAGGGGGGCAATATAGAGAAGTGGGGGGGGGCACTATGGGGGCATCTACTGGGGCCCTATATACTGGCATGCATTAAGGGGGCACTATGGAGAAGTGGGGGGGAAGAAGGAGCACTATGGGGGCATCTACTGAGGGCCCTATATACTGGCACACATTAAGAGGCACTATGGAGAAGTGGGGGGAGGGCCCTATATACTGGCACATATGATGGGGCACTATGGGGGAAGAGCACTGTGGAAAAGGGGAGGGGAAAGGAGCACTATGAGGGCATCTTCTGGGGGACTTATATACTGGCATGCATTAAGGGGGTACTATGGAGAAGTGGGGGGGAGCACTATGGGGGCATCTACTGGGGGCCCTATATACTGGCAACATTATGGGGGCACTATGGAGAAGGGGGGAAGAGCACTATGGAGGCATCTACTGGGGGCCCTATTTACTGGCATGCATTATGGGGGGGCACTATAGAGAAGTGGGGGAGAAGAGCACTATGGGGGCATTATATAGGGCATTTAATACTGGCACCCATTTTGGTGCCACTATGGGGAAGGGGGGAGAGGAGCATTATGCGAACATCTATGTGGGGCAATCTATAGGGGCATTTTATACTGGCACATTATGGAGGGCACTATGGGGAGGATCACTATGGGGGCATCTTCTGGGGGCACTATACAGGAGTATTTTATACTGGCACAAATTATAGGATCACTATGGGGGCACTATATAGGAGTATTTTATACTGGCACAAATTATAGGGGCACTAAGAGCACCAAGTTCAACTGGGGGTACTAAGTGTTTTTTCTAGTGGCACACAGTATGGGTCATTGGAACACATGAGGGCACTCTGGGGACGTTGGCTATACCGGAGGCACGAAGAGGAGGTATTTTTTTTTACTGCCACACAATGGGGCATTTTTTTGTACTGGTGCACATTATTAGGGGGTGTTTTTCTACTGTCACATATTATAAAGAGAATTATTACTACCAGGGGCATTATGGTTGGCTTTATTACAACTGAGGGACTATGGGAGCATTATTACTTCTGGGACACAATTACTGTTGGGGGCACTGTAGGATCACTATTACTACTAAGTGCTACTACTAAGTGCACTCTGGCACAGAATTATTACTATTGTTGGGATTTTGGGAAGCACTATTACTATGCAGTGCACCCTGGCACAGTATTAGCTTAGCACCATTCTTTTTGGGGGACATTATGGTTACACTATTAGTGTCAGGGACACTATTTGCTGGATGCAGTTATTTTTTAGGGCAGTGTGTTCCAATAATTATTGAAGGGGCACTATTTGTGTGTAACTAGTATTTTCAGGGGGGTTATCTGTTTCTGCAGTACAATTTTTGGGGAGAACAGCATCTCAGTATTGGGGGTGCACGATGGGATGTTGAGAAGGTGGGAGGATGATGGAAAAGTAGGAAACTGTCTGTCAAACTCTACAGAGACAAGAGATGGCTGAAAGAAATCATTATGGTGATATGGTCTGAATGGAGAAAATGAAGAAAGAGAACATCTACATCAAAGGAGATGTCACTGGATTTAAGAGGTATAGAGATGAGCGAGCACTAAAATGCTCGGGTGCTCGTTATTCGAGTCGAACTTTTCCCGATGCTCGGGTGCTCGTTTCGAATAACAAACCCCATTGAAGTCAATGGGAGACTCGAGCATTTTTTGCAGGGAAGCAGGGCTCTGCCTAGGGAAGGCTGGGTGAAAACCTGGAAACCTCAGAAAATGATGGAAACACCACGGAAATGGACAGGAAACAGCAGGGGCAGCATGTAGGGATGCCTCTGAGGCTCCCTAATTGCACCATTTTTTTCTAAATCTGGCCATTAGTCTGGGGATGACCCCAAGGCAATTTTCAGGGACACGGTAATGGTGACCCACTTAAAAATGCTGCCTGACAACCTGGCGGTGAACCCCTGATTGTCTGTCTTTCAATAAGATTGCAGTGTAAAGCATGGTGCTGAGCCTCAGTAATAAGACTGCAGTGTAAAGCATTGTGGTGAGCCTCAGTATGACTTTTTAGATGGAGATTGCATGTGGTCACGTACTCCCTGGAACCCCGTAGTCACCCCTTCTCTGATGTGCTACCCCAGAACATTCTCTGCCCCAATTTGCAAGACCTTTTGCAGTCTCCGTGTGTTGACAGTGGGGATTTACCAGTGTTGTCTGAGGAGGTGGTGGACAATGGCGAGACACAGGTGTCGGGGGGTGAGGTAGTTGTATGGGAAGCAAGTTACAGTGGGGACTCCTTGGGGGGACTTTCTCATGATGGGACAGATTCAACTTGGGTGGATCAGGCAAAGGAACAGATCAATTTTTTTTTTTTTATTTAACTTTTATTTAGCACAAATAACCACAGAGATATTTATTCGTTCCCTTCGCTGCGCAGTCTGGCGTTGGGGTTCGTCACTTTGATGGCGAGCTGTGCCGCTCTCTCCACAATGGTCTTTCGGTTCTTTGAGGAGACGTTGTGGGCGATTTCTGCACAGAAGGACTTGTTGCTCATCAACAGAACCTCGAGCTCCTTGACATTGTGGACCATGAATTTGCGGAACCCTGTGGGCAGCATGTGTTTGGTCTTCTTGTTGCTACCGTATCCAATGTTGGGCAATATAGATACGCAGGTAATATTATTTTTCACACCTATCCAAAAAAAAAAAATTACACAGTTTGCGCAAATAAAACTGGAAACTGGAACTGGAGAGAGGGCCTGTAGGTGGACCTCCGGAAAAATTGTTTGGAGAGAGGGCCTGTAGGTGGACCTCCGGAAAAATTGTTTGAAGAGAGGGCCTGTAGGGGGCCCTCCTGAAAAATTGTGGTAAAAGAGTGCCAGTTGGACCTCTGAAAAATGGCGTTTTTTTGGTCAGCGTTAGGCAAAGACGATATGGAGGAGGAGGAGGAGTAGGAGGAGTAGAGAAGAGGAATCGGATACATAAGTAATGTTAATCTTTAGCTGCTTTCCCCCGGAGGAGATTTGAATTCCGGTGAAATCCAGGCTTTGTTCATTTTAATAAGCGTCAGCGCTGTCAGTTGACAGGCGTGTACGCTTATCAGTGATGACGCCACCAGCTGCACTGAATACCCGCTCTGACAGCACGCTAGCGGCAGGGCAGGCCAGCACCTCCAAGGCGTACAGCGCCAGTTCAGGCCACGTGTCCAGCTTTGAAACCCAGTAGTTGTATGGAGCAGAGTGATCACGCAGGACGTTGGTATGGTCAGCTAGGTACTCCCTCACCATCTTTCTGTACAGCTCCCCCCTACTCTGCCTAGACTGGGGACAGGTGACAGTGTCTTGCTGGGGTGACATAAAACTGGCAAAGGCCTTGGAGAGCGTTCCCCTGCCAGTGCTGGACAAGCTGCCTGCTCGCCTCCTCTCCCCCGCTACTTGGCCCACAGAACCATGCCCTCTGCCGCTAGCGGCGTCAGATGGGAAGGATTGTTTCAGCTTGTGCACCAGGGCCTGTTGATATCTATTCACTCTCATACTCCTTTCCTCTGCAGGGATGAGAGTGGAAAGGTTCTGCTTGTACAGTGGGTCCAGGAGAGTGAACACCCAGTAATCGGTGTTTGAAAAAATTCTTCTAACGCAAGGGTCACGGGATAGGCAGCCTAACATGAAGTCTGCCATGTGCGCCAGAGTCCCAACACGTAAGAATTCCCTCTCCTCACTGGCCTGACTCTCCATTTCCTCCTCCTCCTCCTCCAACTCCTCCTCTTCAGCCCATACACGCTCAAGAGTTAAGGACTGAGCACTGGTACCCTCTTCTGTCTCTCCGACATTCTCCTCCTCTTCCTCGTCATCCCCCTCATCCAATAAGCGCTGAGAAACAGACCGGAGGGTGCTCTGGCTATCAAGCGACGTATCTTCCTCCACCGTCTCTTGTTACAAGCGCAAAGCATCCGACTTGATGCTGAGCAGTGAGTTTTTCAACAGGCAAAGCAGCGGGATGGTGAGGCTGATAATGGCGGCATCACCGCTGACCATCTGTGTTGACTCCTCAAAGTTGCTCAACACCTGGCAGATATCAGACATCCACGTCCACTCCTCATTGTAGACTTGAGGAATCTGACTGACCTGACTACCAGTTCTGGTGGAAGTTGACATCTGGCAGGCTACAATCGCTCTGCGCTGCTGGTAAACTCTGGATAACATGTTTAATGTCGAATACCATCTCGTGGGCACATCGCACAAGAGTCGGTGAGCGGGCAGTTGTAGGCGGCGCTGCGCTGCCCTGAGAGTGGCAGCATCTGTGGTCGACTTGCGGAAATGCGCACAGATGCGGCGCACCTTGGTGAGCAAATCAGACAGATTGGGGTAGGTCTTGAGGAACCACTGAACTATGGCATGGCACATGTGTCAGTCTGCCGAGTTGCAGAGCCGCCACCAGGTTACGCTCGTTGTCACACACAACCATGCCTGGCTTGAGGTTCAGCGGTGCCAGCCACAGATCGTTCTGTGCCGTGATGCCCTGTAACATCTCTTGGGCGGTGTGCCTTTTGTCACCTAAGCTCAGCAGTTTGAGCACCACCTGCTGGCGCTTACCCACGGCACTGCTGCTGCGTCTAGAGCTACCGACTGAAGGTGCCGTGCCCACGGATGGTAATTCGGAGGAGGAGGTGGAGGAGGAGGAGGGGTCGGAGGAGGAGGCATAGTACGTCTGAGAGACCATGATCGAGGTAGGCCCCGCAATCCTCGGTGTGGGCAGTACATGAGCGGCCCCAGGGTCAGTCTCGGTCCCAGCCTCCACCAAGTTAACCCAATGTGCCGTCAGTGAGATGTAGTGTCCCTGCCCGGCAGCACTTGTCCACGTGTCCGTGGTTAGGTGGACCTTCTCAGAAACAGCGTTGCTCAGGGCACGGAGGATGTTCTCTGACACGTGCTGGTGTAGGGCTGGGACGGCACATCGGGAAAAATAGTGGCGGCTGGGGACCGAATACCGAGGGGCAGCCACCGCCATGAGATTGCGAAAGGCCTCGGTCTCTACCAGCCTATAGGGCAGCATCTCCAGGCTCAGCAATTTGGAGATGTGGACGTTGAGGGCTTGGGCATGTGGTTGGGTGGAACTGTATTTCCTCTTGCGCTCCAGCGTCTGCTGTAAAGACAGCTGAACGCTGCGCTGGGACATATTGGTGGACACTGTGGAGGATCGTGGAAGCGAAGGTGTGGTTTTCCGGCGGGAGGCGCTCGTGCCGGTGTCCTGGGCAGGGGGTTGACTAGCAGAGGCAGTGAGTGACACAGGGGAAGGAGCAGTGGTGTGACCCGCAGGAGGTGGTGAACGGCCTTGGTTCCATTGAGTGGGGTGTTTAGCACTCATATGCCTGCGTATGCTGGTGGTGGTTAGGCTAGTAGTGGTGGCACCCCTGCTGATCCTGGTGTGGCACAGGTTGCACACCACAGTCCGTCAGTCATCCTCACTTTCTTTAAAGAACCTCCAGACTTGCGAACATCTAGGCCTCGCCACGGGAGCTTCACTATGTGAAACAGTTGCTGCTGATGCACCAGCTCTGGCCCTGCTTCTCCCTCTGGCCACACCACTGCCTCTTCCAACTTGTTCTGGTGCAGCACTCGCCTCCGCCTCAGAAGCACTGTCTTCACTCGGCTTATCAACCCAGCTTGGGTCAGTCACCTCGTCATCCTCCGATTCCTCAGTCTGCTCCCCCCTCGGACTTCCTGCCCTGACAACAGCTTCACCACTGTCTGACAACCGTGTATCCTCATCGTCCGACACCTCTTTACAAACTTCTTCCACTAACTCAACATTGTCATCATGATCATCACCCACAGACTGTGACAGTTGGAAAACTTGGGCATCGGGAACGAGGTCAGCAGCAACCTGAGAAGTGGTTTGTGACTCTGGGAAGGGTCCAGAAAACAGTTCCTCAGAGTATGCCGGATCGCATTCCAAATTTTTCTGGGAGGGGGCAGACTGGGGGGGAAGGAGGTTGAGGTGGAGGAGCCAGAGGAGTGCTCCCTTGGGTAACGTGGGTGGACTGCGTGGAAGACTGACTGGTGGACAAATTACTTGAAGGATTGTCCGCAATCCACGAGATCAGCTGTTCGCACTGTTGTGGTTTCAACAGTCCTCTACCACGTGTCCCTGTAAGTTGAGACATGAAGCTAGGGAGTGTAGCT
>ONZH01022691.1:0-26899 GCA_900303285.1 Rhinella marina
TATAGACCGGGCCCATAGATTGCCTAGACCTGCACCTTGGCGAAAACGTCCCCGGGACCCCCTAGCCCGTACACTTCTTCCGATCAAGGACGGCTTTAATGGCATCAAGGCGATTGTCAGAACTACCAGAGCCATATCAGCAAGTGAAAATGTTCACCGACCTATCTGCTGCAACCCTGCGCCAAAGAAGATTGCTAGCTCCGGTGACTCTGGCCTTACGTGAGCATGACATCCCCTCAAGGGGGTTTTCATTAAGATCATTTGTCACAGGGAGGCAAACAACACAGATCACTCCGGAGCAGGGACGTCGCATCCTGGATCACTGGAACATTTCCTTACCTGATCCTGAAGATCGTCATTCCTCTTCTCCCCGTCATCTATCCGCTGACTGGCATAAATGGGCGCTAAGAGAGGTACCAAACACTGACTGTCATGAGGTGCACAGGAGTGCTAAGTTATGTTTGGCATCAGCCAGGACTTTTTACCCCACACCAATATCCGAGTGATGGGTATCCTTTTGAGTGAGATACACCACTCTGGTTTGGAATATGGTTTTGTTTTTTGCTTTGAATGTTGGTTGAGGAATTGTTATGTTTTAGTATGCGGTACAATGTCAGGAAAGTATATAGTCAAAGTTAGGACCAGAGGAGTTATTTGGCGCTGTCATGCTCCCATAAAGTCCCTATGTTACTCAGCTTCTATTCATTCCCCATGGTACTTAAATTGGTATCTTTAAATGTCAAAGGGCTAAATAACCCACAGAAGAGGGCATACATGTGGGCGGAGGCCATGAATCTAAAAGCAGATATCATGTGCATTCAAGAATCGCACGTAATTCCAAAGGATGCAGACAGGATTAGACACCCAGCGTTTCCTTATATACTCCAATCTCATTTCCATAAGAAACAGAGAGGGGTTATATTGGCAATTAAAAATACAGTGGCTCTTACCCCACACACGGAATTGTTGGATCCTAATGGGAGATTTGTGATATTGGTCTGCACAATCAATAATATCCTCTACACCTTGGTAGCTCTTTATGCCCCTAATAAGAATCAGATTAGATTTCTTAACAGAGTGTTGCATAAGGTTGCTAAAATTAGACAAGGTCACCTAGTTGTCTGCGGTGACTTTAATTTAGTCCCTGATCCGGAGGTTGACTCAACTGCCTCTACTAGAGGCAATTACCCCTCGCTGAACCACACATTAGCCAGAGAAGAGTTATACGATATTTGGAGACTGCATCATGCTTCAGAACGCGATTACTCTTTCTACTCCCCTGTTCATAAAACATACTCCCGTATCGATTTTATTTTTAGTGAGCAGATCTCTACTGCAATTGGCTATCCAGTCTCATGTAGATGTAATTAAGTGGTCGGACCATGCGGCTGTTTCACTATCAGTGCAGGAATCGCATAACGTGCGTGAGTCAGTCTGGAGATGTAGTCCTTATATTATTTCTAATCCAGTCTATAAAAAGGAACTGGACAAATCCATCGCTGAATATTTTGAGCTAAACGGAAACTCTGTTTCTAACCCTTTCGTCCTATGGAATGCGCACAAGGCGGTAGTGAGAGGGGTTTTCATAAAGCTGGGTCATCAGGCAAAAAAACTAAGGGAGAAGAGGACCCAGGATATCCTTGCTCAACTAACTGCCTTGGAGTCTCTGAATAAGGCCTCCTTCTCTCAGTTGAGGGCTGCCGCGATCCACTCTCTCAGATCTCAGCTTAGAGAAAGTCTTCTATATTCTTACGAACGTAGCCTTAAAGCACTAAAAGCGAGGTATTATTCTCAAGACAACAAGGCAGGTAAATTGTTGGCCAGGCGTCTCAAGGTGCAAACTGCAAAAGCTAGGATCCCCTTCCTATTACATCCTTCTTCACAAGCTAAAATATATGACCCTAAAGCCATAGCTGACCAGTTTGCTGAGTATTACTCATCACTCTATAATATTAAGGATTCTCCAAACTCCCCGAAAGCTTCGGTCGCAGAGGTTGATTCCTTTTTGGAAAAACTCAGTCTCCCGTCCCTTTCCAAAGAACAAAGGGATCTTTTAGCTAGACCCATAGAAGAGGCAGAGATATCTAAAACTATCACTTCCCTCCCATTGAATAAGTCTCCGGGCCCAGATGGCCTATCCAACAGTTATTACAAATCCTTTCAGACCGCATTACTACCGCACTTACACTCTATTTATACCTCTGCTTTCACCGCTGGTTCCTTCCCTAGAGAAAACCTTGAGGCTACAGTAGTCACACTTCCGAAACCAGGGAAACCCTCTACTCAGCCGCAAAACTCAGACCCATTTCCCTTCTGAACACTGACCTAAAAATATATGCAAAGATCCTGGCCTCTAGATTATCCTCCATTTTGCCACACTTGATCGCCCCAGATCAAACAGGGTTCATTAGGGGACGCCAATTAGCGGACAATACCCGACGGGTTTTAGATATTGTTGACTTGGTCAATCGTAGGGGGCGGCAGGCGTTGTTGGTGACATTGGACGCCGAGAAGGCCTTTGACCGTTTGAAATGGTCCTTTGCCTTCTCGGTGCTACAAAAGATGGGAATGGGATCAACCTTTATTCAGGCTATCCAGGCTTTATATTCAGGGCCTTCAGCTAGGGTCTTTGTCAATGGGGCTCTGTCATCTCCTTTCCAACTGACCAATGGCACTAGACAGGGGTGCCCCTTGTCTCCCCTCATATTTATACTGGCGATGGAACCCTTAGCACAGGCACTCAGGCAACACCCCAATATCTCAGGGGTCCAAATAGGTGATAACAAACATGTCATCTCGTTGTATGCAGATGAATGTACTCCTAACATTGTCTTCCCCGTTGAGTGAACTCCCAGCTGCCCTCTCAGTTATTGCAGAGTATGGGAGACTATCGTACTACAAAGTGAACGAGACAAAATCTCAAGTACTACCCCTTAACATGCCTGATGATCTACTCTTGTCAATGAAGGGCCAATATCCGTTTGACTGGCAATCTGGGAGTGTTCACTATCTAGGAGCTGAAATCCCGTCAAAAATCTCAAACCTTTACACTCTAAACTATCTGCCACTCCTGGAAGTAATGAAACAAGACATTGCTCAACTTAGTAAAGGTGAGATCTCTTGGTGGGCCGCGTGGCGGCGTTCCAGATGCTGATTCTGCCCAAATTGCTGTTTGTATTTAGGAGTGTACCAGCACGAGTCCCAGTTTGCTTTTTCACTAAGGCCCAATCTCTTCTACAAACATTCGTGTGGGCGAATAGTCGCCCTAGAATTGCATCTCATATTTTATGTAGGGCGAAAAATAAAGGGGGACTTGGACTCCCTAATCTGCGGGACTACTTTTTAGCTTCACAAGTACAGGCTCTAAGCGTTGGTGGATTGCGGAAGATGTACCCTGGGTGCAGATAGAGCGGGCTTGTCACCCACGCAAAACCTTAGGGGCTTTACTTATCAATTCCCTAAATGTCTCTCCAGCCCCAACCCCGCAACTGCCTTCTTTGGTTCAGATCTCCCTAGACTACTGGCGTGCATATCACCATAAGTGCTGTTGTACTACTTTCCCACTACTGCACTGCTCTCCTCTGCAACTGCTGGAATTGCATCTTCCGGACACTGATTTAAGGAACTGGCGCAGATTAGGTCTCGATGTTTTGTCTCAGCTTTATAGAGAAGGTGTATTAAAATCCTTTGCAGAACTACAACAAGAATTCTCTATACCCAAAAATGACTTTTTCAAATTTTTGCAGATAAGGCACGTACTTCAGAGTAGAACTCCTTTTCAGATATCAGCTAGCGCAGCTCTGATTGCAGCCTGGTCCACTCCACTGGAGCCCCGAGTCAACACAAGAGGGCTCAAACCTATATATCAAGCCTTAGGCATGAAAGCCTCCTTTTCTAAAACATCCCCCCTATTGTCCTGGGAGAAAGAGCTCCAGGTGGAGGTGCCAGCTTTGGATTGGGTATCGGCATTTCGCTTCATCACATCCACCTTTAAATGTGCTTCCTTCTACGAAGCAGCGGTCAAAACGTGTCTGCGTTGGTATTTTACTCCTGATAGGCTGAGCCGGATGTACCCTGGCACCTCCAACTTGTGCTGGCGGAATTGTGGAGGGAAGGGCACCCTCCTACACATTTTGTGGTCATGTCCCAAGATAGCGGGACTCTGGGAAGAGATCTTTGCAGTTGCCTCCAAATTCTGTGGCATTATAATTGAACAATCGCCTTATTGGGCTTTATTTTTCATGGGTATGGAAGCAATCCCGGTCAGATGTAGAGTTCCGATTGCTTTTCTATTTATACTTACCAAACTAACTCTGTCCAAATATTGGAAGACTGATCATATCCCAGCAGTTGCAGAAATAATGGAGAGAGTCAACTTGTCATGCTCATATGAGAAAGTGTGGGCTTACAAGGAGCAGGCAATGACCAAATTCATTGCCAACTGGGGCCTTTGGATTGAATATACCTCGCCTCACTCATCATCCATCCAACGATTCTCCTTGTAAACTCTGATAAAGAGGTGTCCAGTACTGGTTCTCTAGTCCTGAAGATTGTACCGTACGTTTTTATTGATTGTTTTATTTGGTTATGTTTACTTTTCTTTATCTTGTCTTATTTTTGGTTGTATTTACTTTATAGCTCCATTATGACTTATAGGGCCTGATAAGCTCTAAATTTTGTGAAGCTTTACTGCTAGATTTGTTATATGGTCATTGACCCAGTGTACCAACTGGGATCTCCCTGTCAATAGACTGAATGTACTAGCAGATTGAACTGTACTCAATGTTTAATTACTGAAAAAATTTTTTCAATAAAAAGTTTGAAACATAAATTTAATCCAGATTTATTTGTGGTGAATCACATTAAAAAACAACTATTTCCTGGCTGCAGAGAGCCTGTATAGTGGTGTAGAATACTGTGCCTTGCAGAAACAGGCATAGGAAGTCTGCTGTGGTAGTGAAACAAAACTGTGAGTCAGTATGACACGCAGATGACATACGTCACTCTTAGAATCATTGCACACTTCAATTTTTTGGGCAGTTATGGGGCCAAAACTGACCAAATAACTCAAGTGTGAACTCAACGTTACAGGTCAATGTTAGCACAAGGTATAAAGACCCATGCAGAGGCCCAGGATCCTACTATATAGAATGAAAGAGCACACTCCTTTTACATCGTCATCAGCCGATTCCACATAGATATTTGCAGAACCTGTTCTATTAAATGCTTATACAAGTAGAGCCCCCATGACAGAGTGAAGAGGGTGTCAGTAGTAAGTTTGTGTTGATGTAACTAATTATTTTGCCCTTCCTCTGATCCATCAGAATAATAACCTCCAAAAAATGGATCCTGTCTGTTGAGCAGCCGCCTTCACTTGATCAGCATTTAGTCAGAAATCCATTAGTATTGCTAAAGCCAAAAAGAAACAGGAGTGGATCCAAAACAGAGATGACACGTTAATGGAATATTTGCATGTCTTCTCTTTTGTACCCACTCCTGCTTTTGGCTACCAAATCATAAGCCAATTGTGATGCAAAATAGGGACCATGTCATACAAGCCCTACAGCTGCTACATAGAAAGGATCCATTGTGCATCTCAATTTTCCTTCCTTCTGACAGATCAGAAGAAGGGTCAAATAAATGATAATGTCAACCAGGCCAAAAGGAAAAATAGTGGCTCAGTTACGGAGTGGGGAGGGTGGGAACAGCATGAGAAATCCACAGAGTGGCCCAATCACAGAGTGTTAATGTGGCAGCAGCATTAGGAGACCACAGAGTGGCCCAGTGACAAAGTGGGGAGGTGGCAACAGCATGAGGAGACCACAGAGTGGCCAAGTGATAAAGTGGTGAGGTGGCAGCAGCATGAGGAGACCACAGAGTGGCCGAGGGGCATAGTGGTGAGGTGGCACCAGCATGAGGAGACCACAGAGTGGCCCAGTGACATAGTGATGAGGTGGCAGCAGCATGAGGAGACCACAGAGTGGTGATGTGGCAGCAGCATGAGGAGACCACAGAGTGGTGATGATGCAGCACCATGAGAAGACCACAGAGTGGTCCGTTGACATAGTGTTGAGGTAGCAGCAACATGAGGAGACCACAGAGTGGTGATATGGCAGCAGCATGAGGAGACCACAGAGAGGTGAGGGGCGAGGTGGTAGCAGCATGAAGAGACCACAGAGTGGCCCAGTGACATAGTGGTGAGGTGGCAGCACCATGATAAGACCACAGAGTGGCCCAGTGGCATAGTGGTGAGGTGGAAGCAGCATGAGGAGACCACAGAGTGGCCCAGTAACAGAGAGGGGAAGTGTGGGGCAATACCAGTACCAGCGGAAGATGGTGGCTGGCAATAGGAGTACCTGGCAGCAGGTGTGTCATCAGGTGGGCGGCAGCATCAGAATAGTAGCTGAAGCAGGCAGCTAGAAGAAACTGCCTTTTGACAAAGTGTAGGTTTGGTACCATGGATGATCTAGTCTAATGCATAACGCACTGGTGTTTCAAAATCGTGGCTGACCTATGCCAGATTCATCTTCATAAAGGTCAGTTTCTACACATTTTGGGAGAACAGGCGAGTTCTCCTTAGGGTAACTGTGGCCCCCACCACACTAAACACCTACTCTGATGCCACACTACTGGACGAGCAGGAAAGCTTGTCCAGGGCAAACTCAGCCAGTTGCGGCCAGAAATCAAGTTTGTCTGCCCAGTACTCCAGGGGATCTTCGATGTGAGATGGCAGGATTTATTTCAAGTATGCCACCACCTACTAGTTCAGGTTCTGCTCCATGTCTTGCTGCTGCTGGTGGGTGGTTTCTTCAGTAGGCGGGTGAAGAAAACTGCTCATCAGAGTCTCTAGACTTAAGTTGCTGCTGATGGATCTGGTACTGCTTCTGCCCCCCACTCATGTCGAGCAGCCATGGCAGTGGAAAGTGAGCGCAGAGGGTCCCCTGGTCAGATCTTCGTGAAGATGGAAGATGGCACACATAAGCACCGACCAACTGACTACATAGGATGTCTCGATAGTAGTTCAGTTTATCCTCACTATCAGCGGATGGCAAAAAGGCCCCAATTTTGGAGCGGTATAGAGGGTCTAACATGGTGGAGAACCAGTAGGCATCCCTCAGCTGAATGGTGACAATTTGGCTGTCACTATGCAAGCAACTGAGCATGCATTGGGCCATTTGCTCAAAGGACTTGGAGGGACTCCCTGTCTCCATCTCCACTGCAAACTGCCAATTTGTGTCGTGGTCATCTGCCTGGTCTTATTCATCTCCCTCTAGCTCTTCCTGATCCTTTTCTAATGGCATTTGTGCAGAAAAAACATCCATTTCTATATACAATGCTTATGCGTGAATGTACTCCTCCTCCCGATGTAGGCGCCACATCTCCTTTCCCCTAGCCAGCCAGATTTAGCAGCATCTGTTCCAGGACATGAATCAGTGGAATGACATTGTTCATCCAGTAATCCTGGCGACTGACAAATAAAGTGGCCTCCTCAAAGGGCCTGAGTTAATGGCAGGTGTCACGCTTGAGCTGCCACTGGCTAACATTAAAGTTACACAGGGGAGTGCTCCTGTCTGCTTGTATCATCAAGAAATCGCTTATGGCCTTCCTCTGCTCATATAGTCGGTCCAACATGTGGAGGGTGGAGTTCTAATGGGTGGAAACATCGCATATCAGATGATGTTGGGGAACGCCATTATGCTTTTGCAGCTCAAGAAGTGTGTGGTTTGCAGTGTAAGAGTGGCTGAAGTGCATGCACAGTTTTCTGGCCATTTTCACAATGTTTTGATGATGGGTGGAATACTTCAGTAACCACTTTACAACCAGTTAAACACGTACGCCATGCAAGATGCCTATCTCAACCCTCTTTTATGTAGCGGCAACACAATATTCTTCCCGTTGTCTGTGACCATGGTTTCGATTTTCAGTTGGTGAGGAGACTGCCAGGATTCGATGTCTTGATGGAGGACACTGAGCATTTCCTGCCCTGTGTTACTCCATTTGCACAGGCAAACTAGGTGCAGAACAGTGTGACACTGCCCTGTCATGTGAACTGCACATGTGGTATGCTGGAAGAGCCATCCGAATTGTGCTTTCAGTGGAGGCTGAGGACAAGGTGGAGGATGAGGAGGTAGAGAACATGGAGGCGGCAGTGCCGTCACCTGGCCAAGTTGCTGGTGTGCCTGGGCAGAAACAACATTTACCCAGTGAGCCATAAAGGACATATATTGTGCTTGACCATAGTTATAGCTCCACACATCGGTGCTGCCGTGAACTTTAGCAGACAAGCTCAAGGACTGGCCTACCTTCTTTTTAACATACTTATGCAGGGCTGGCACTTCCTTTTTCGAGAAGTAATGATGGCTTGGGACTCTCCACCTTGGCTCAGCACAAGCCATCAGTTCTCTGAAAGGTGCAGAGTCCACCACATGGAAAGGGAAGGACTATTGTACCAGCAACTTGGCCAGAAGCACGTTCAGCCTCTGTGCCGTTAGATGAGCGCACACATACTGTTGTCTTTTTGCTATAACCTGTGTGATCGATTGCTGATGAAATTAGTGACAAGGAGTATGAGAAGGAGGGGCAGGAGCATCAGGACCAATGGATGATGGCAAGGAAACACAGCTCCCTTCTGCTGAGGTGGTGGAGCCTTGGCTACAGGAAAATGGGTGCAGGCCACTGGGTGATGCAGCAGTTGCTGTGTCAGGCTGTACCACTACATTACCGCCATGGTTTTACCAGGGCACTTTATGGTGACGCTGCATGTGTTGACACAGGGCCATGGTGCCAACATTGGCTCCCTGGCCACGCTTCACCTTCTGCCCACAGATTCGGCAAATGGCCAGGCTGACATGCTCTGGTAGCCTGATCAAAATTATTACACTACCTACTATGGCATTTCCCCCCACCACTGCATGCTGACTGCCTACTACCACTGCCTCCGTGAACCCCTGCACAGCTACTTCTTTCCAGACAGGTAAGGGGGTGATCTACCCTGTACATGTTTGGCTCCCAACCTCCTACTGCTGCCACCCTGCTGACTCATTGCCATGCTTCTATCCTGCTGGTTCAGCCTCTGCCTCACGCGCAAGCTGACACCCTCTTCTCCTGATGATGATGAAGCCCCCTTTTCACCCAGCTCCCACATGCGATTGGCCACATCATCATCGGCTACTGTCTAGATGTTACTGATGTCACCCTCACCAGTTTCTGAACCACAAGCGTGATCGCTTGCAACACCATCTCACATGTGACTCTCATCATCGCTACTTGCCCACCTACCAAAGGAAGCAGCGGATCTCTCTCCCAGTTTTTGGCTTCAGAGCTTGTTCCTGGTCCATGCCAACTAAGTGTGGTATCAGAGGAACCCACCGATTCCTGGCTGGGGGTGTCTGATGTCACTTTGCGACAAAGTAATAGACTGAGTCAACCATTCAAAGACAGCTGGGGTGCTGGTCAAAAAACGACCACTACATAACGATTGCAACTCAGGTCTGTCACCGTGACTGTTGCTACCATCCTTCCTTCTTCTGCTGCTACTTCTGCCAGAAACTTTTTGTCCACTGCCCGTTCCCTTAGAAGGGCCTGTCACCTGTCTGTCTGACATACTGTACATTAAAAGAAACTGCAAGGTTAAAAGACCAATAGTATCAGGCCAAAATTTCACCCCAAAACTGGCTGCATCAGACTGCAATTTCACCCCAGAATCAAGAATGAATTGAAGTTCTTATATATAAAATAAAAATGTCCCAAAACTGTTTGTATCAGAACACAATTTCACTCCAGAATCAAGGAGGAATGGACGTACTTATACATCAACTTAATACACCACAAAACTGGTTGCATCAGACCGCAGTTTCACACCAAAAACATAAGCAAGGATTAATGGAATTACTGATGTATCAAAGAATACAAACAATCTAAAATATGTAGTAATAGATCACTTTTAGTAGTGCAATTAGTGCAGCATGGAGTAATAGAATAGCTCCTATTACCCAGGCTTTACGCTCTCCAATTTGTCCCTGCTCTCTCCCTACAGTATGGATAATGCCTCTATATCCTTTCTCTACACTATGAATAATCTTTCCCTGAACTGCTCAATAGGTTTTTTTGTGAATAAATTGTTTCCTAAACACTGTCCCTAGTGCCTGTCACGTCTCTCCCTGCACTAAGTTCACTATAAAATGGCGCAGACTGAGCAGACTGAGGCTTTTTACAGGGCTGTGACAGCACAGGGGCTGGCTAGCTGCTGTTTGGCTAGCTGGCATTGTGGGTGATCCCTCATTCCCGAGCTTCTTACTTCCTTGTTCTAACATTTTAGACTTTTAGACGAAGTGCAAGGAAATTCAACTTCAGAATTAATCAAATTTTCCTGAAATTCGGATCTAATTCCACTTTGTCAACTTTGATTTGCTCAACTCTAGTAAGCACATTTAAAGGACTTTCTTTTGCTATCTGACAAGATATAATAGAGAGATGCTGAGCTCTCTGGTATAATGGTTTATAAGAAAAAAAGAAAGCAAAAATAATACTAACAATACTTCTAGGAGTGACAGTGACAGTTTTTCATTCAGTTTAGTTGAGTTTATCAGGACTCTCACTGTCTGTTTTAGGAGTCCTGCAGCTGCAAGTAATGTAATTACAGCATCTATATCCCAGTCACTTCAATAAGACAACTCCATCCTATTCACTTGAATAGAATGGAACCATCCCATTGAAGTGAATAGGACAGAGGAGCTGTAACTACACTGCTCGCCACTGCAATTCGATGGCTAGCAAGTAAACAGTTAAGAGAACACAGAATACTGTGTTCTTTTGATACAACTGAATAGCAGAGGTGACAGCAGTCGGGCCCCCGTCAATTTGATATTAACCCCTTCGCGCCCAGCGCCGTACATGTACGGCGCTGGGCCGATGCGGGCACATGGCGCCCGTTCGCAAGTGCGGCGGGCGTCATGGCAGGCAAGTCTCTGCTGTTTCTAACAGCAGAGACTTGCCGCTACTTACCGCCATCGGCGGCGTCTTCCTGGGAGTTTAGATGCCGTGATCACACGTGATCACGGCATCTAGTTGCGTCTCAACCCGGAAGCATTCGCTTCCGGGTGGTGTACAGACACCCCGTGTGGCCAATCGGGGTGTCTGTACACCATATGAAAACTGTAATCCTCGCTGGTGAGGATTACAGTTTTCAAAGTGCAATTCTTATTCTGGCCACTAGATGGCAGGCCAGGATAAGAAATGAGCAACTCTTGGATTTCTGAGTCTATAAAATCCCTGATTGCTCATAAAGAAAAAAAAAAGCCACAATATATGCCACAATATATAAGCCCATATTTGAGCTTTCAAATAGTTAAAAAATGTTAAAAATATATAAAAAATAAAAAAGATATAAAAGTTCAAATCACCCCCCTTTCCGTATAATTAAAAAAGAAATACCTAAATAACAATAAATATAGACATCATGGGTATCACCGTGACCGAAAATGCCTGTACTTTTAAAATATAAAAAAAAAATCCAATACGGCGAATTGTGTGGCAGAAAAAAGTGTCCAAATGGCTATTTGCCGTTTTTTGTCACTTTTTTTTTCTAAAAAAAAATTAAATAAAAAGTGATCAAAAAGTCATACACACCCCAGAATGGTATGAATAAAAACTTCAGATCGTCCCGCAAAAAATGAGCCCCCATACAGCTCTGTACACATAAATACCAAAAAGTTATAGGGGTCAAGATTTGACAAGGAAAAAAAAGAAAAAAAGGGCAACTTTCTAATTATTTTATCACTATGAAAACACAGGAAAAACTTTACATATTAGGTATTGCCAGATTCGTACTGACCAGTAGAATGAAAGTAATGGATCAGTTTTAATGCACATCGAACGCTGTAAATAAGAAACCCGTAGAACTGTAGCGCAATAGCGTTTTCTTTGCAATTTCACCCGGTTTGGAATTTTTTTCCCGCTTCCCACTACACCATATGCAATATTAAATGGTGGCATTGGAAAGTACAACTTGTCCCGCAAAAAACAAGCCCTCATACAGCTATGTGAACAGAAAAATAAGAGTTATGGCTGTTTGAAGGCAGGGAGCGCAAAACGAAAATGCAGAACCGAAAAAACCTCTGGGCGCGAAAGGGTTAATGAACTATCCTGGGGATAGGTCATCAATGCAGGCAAAGCAGGGAACCCCTTTAACAGCTGTTACTTTGAATAAATTGAGAAAGATATTATTTGACTTATCGATAGGATGTATCCTTATACTGTATAACACGGCCAACACAGATTGAACAGTGTCAGATTAGGAAGAGACACGGCCCTTTGATAAAAGGAATGGTTACACCCAATTGTTTTATTCATATGTTTCCATAAGAATGACACACCACAGAGTTCAGAGAAAAGATGCTCCAGAATTGTCATTTCTCAAGCAATACAACTATTTACTAAAACAGACATGTCAGGAATGATTACAGGTCCCTTTTTGCTACTATTGCACAAACCTGACATACTGGGTTCTGCAAAATTATGCCTAACCAGATTTGTCTTGTCTTTACTCCAGAAAGACATTCCATAAACAGGAATCATCACATGGTGATTTATAAGTGAAAATTAGGTAAATACATATATTAATCCATAGTGGCCCAGTGGCGTACATGTATGGTGCTGCAGATAGTGACTTAAGTTCCAGAGCCATAAGGGAACAGCGCTCTGATCGGGCAGGTGCAGGAGTTGTGCTCTTTTGATCATCAGGGCCCTGCTGTAATTGACAGATGGGACCCTGCTGCATCCGCCAGCATAAGTGAAAATTCAGATGCCGGTGAATTAGCCCCGTAGATGCCATGGTCAATGCTGACCGTTCATCTTAGGGGTCTACAGAGTTTGGTACCTGTCTCTCCCAATCAGGTCCCTGTGGTACGATGGACAAAGTCCCAATGGCTGCTATGGCAGCCTGAAGCCTTAAACAGGCCTCATGACCTGCCAGCCACGGAGGCCTATGAGTGCCAGCCTCCGGTCTGGGTCTCATAAGCACACTGTCAGTGTAAGTGCGCATGCACACAACCATATGTATTTTGTGGTCTGCGGATCCGCAAAAGCAAAACGGATGACATAAGTGTGACGTCCTTGTTGCATCTGTTTTTTTTGCAGATCCATTGTAACAATGCCTGCTTTTTTTTCCACAAAGCAGGCAAGAATAGGACATGTTCTATTTTTTTATTTTTTATTTTTTTGAGTAATGCGGTCATACAGACACAGAATGTTGTTTTATTTTTTTTCTCAAGCCCCATTGAAATGTATCGTTGCACATATGGACCTGAAAAGTTGAGGTCCCATATTGGGACAAAAAAAGTGAACAAAAGTGTTTTCCAAAAATAAAAAAAATAAAGTTTCAATTTAAAAAAAGACTTTAAAAAATAGACATACGGTATTAGGTAATGCCATGTCTGTAAAGATGAGCTATATAAAAATATCACATGATCTACCCCATCAAGTGATCACTAAAAAAATTATAAAAAGTGTGTAAAAAAAACTTGCCTCACAAAAAGTACAATATAGAGCAATTGAAAATTAGTATGTACCGCAAAATGGTAACAATGAGAAAGTCCCACAAAAACAATCCATTGGCAGAAAAAATATATGTATATGGCTTTCAGAAAATGACGATGCAAAAAAAAAAAAATTCCCCCCAGAAATGCTTTAAAACATGGTAAAACGTAAAAATACTATGTATATAAAAGTGGTATCACTGTAATTGTACTGACTAGAAGAAAAACAAAAAACACTTCTTTTTTCCTGCACAGTGTATGCCTTAATAACAAAACCCCAAAACAGTGAGTTGTTCCCTTTTCTTTATCCTGCTTCCCAAACAACAAAATAAAAAGTGATCAAACAGATGTGGAACCCCCAAATTGATCCAATAATGAAGAAAACTCATCCTGCAAATAAATAAATCATGATTGTCAGAAAATAGCTGTACTGCTAGCCCACAGGCTGTTAGAAACCAATATGATGCCATAATCCAATCCCTTAAAAATCTGCGCTACAAAAGCCAAAAGGTGGTCTTTCTCTTCTGAACCTTACAGCATACCCAAAAAGCAGTTTGCATCCACATTTAACAATTTAAAGGGTGTGGTATGTCTCAGATAACAATCTTGGTACAACATATTGGACAATAAGATGCCAAAAACTTGCAACTTTCATTTTGCGCTGAGCCTTGCTCATTAATTTCTGCAAAACACTAATTTCATCCCTTAATAAATAGTGGGGGCAGAGTTTCCAAAATGAGGTCACTTCTTGAGGGGGTTCCATTTATTATTTCATACCAGAGCCTCTACAGTTGTAAGCAGAAGATGTGTACATTGCCACATTGGGCCTCAAATGCACATGGTTATCTTTTACTCTTGAGCCCGGTTTTATTTCCAGGCGAAAGATTAGGGCCACGTTTAGGGTGTTTATAGAACCATGACTAGAGATGAGCGAATCTATTTGCCGCTTCATATCTTCGTTATGAATCCTCCTTGGCTCCCTGGCTTCGGAGACCATGAGTCCAAAAATTAAGCCGTGAAAGAGTTGAAATTCCTGCCCATATGACATGCAGAAGTGTCGATTGTCACAAGAAAAAGTGCCTCAAATCTTTTTCCGGGATTTTATAAATTTAGCAATGCACAGCTGCACATTTACTATCATATTGTGCATTTGTCTTGAAGGAGTGGCACCTTCAGGTGTGACTGCGCTTCTAACCTGGAGGTAGCATTCATGTGCACTTTTGTCCAACCTATCTCTAATAGGCGACCTTGATTAAGATGGTACATACATATAGGTGTGTGTGCTAGAGGTAACTAGGAGCAGCACACTATACCATATGTGCAATGTCTGCTCTCCCGAATATAGATGCCCATACGGCATAGGTAGGTCTAGAGGAGGACCTGCCTGGCGTGGGTAGGTGGGCACAGATGTGTTTTGATCAAAATATATTGGCTGATAGTCTCAGATTTTATCAGAGTGAGGGCTTAGTACAAATATTATGTTTGCATTTATTGTATTAGTTCATTATCTTCCGTGATTTTATAAATGTAGCCATGCACATCCGCATATTTACTATCATATTGTGCAGAATGTTTTGTATCTTTTTCCATGATTTTCATTGTGAACGAGCCCAAAAAAGATCCCTTTTAACCCCTTAAGGACCTCCGCCATACATGTAAGGCAGAAGTCCGGTCCCTAAAGATGGTACCCGCTCGAGCATGCAACGGGCACCATGGCTGCAGGTTTTCGCTATTTTAAATAGCAGACACCGGCAGCACATGTAACCACAGAATCTGAGCAGCCCATAACCGAAAGCCGCGTGCTTCTGGTCGGGTAACAGCGTTCCCCGTCTGAGATCGGGGAACCTGTTACCATGCTGAAATAGTCTGAAGCCTTAGGCAGGGTACGGATCCTTTTTCAGGTAAATACCAAAAAATGGCCACCGCATTGGATCATTATATAGCCATCAAAGAACACTATGGGCAATCTAATGATTGCCAGTTATTGTCACCCAAGGAGACTTTAAAAAAGGAAAAAAAAAAAAAAAGTTAAAAAGTTTTATAAATATAAAAAATATAAAAGTTTAAATCAACCCACTTTCCATAAAATATAAATAAAAATACTTAACCTATAAAATAAAGAAACCTCATGGGCATTGTCGTGTGAAACTATAATATAACAATATTAATGGCATACGACAAATGGTGTAACGGGAAAAAAAAATAAAAACACCCAATTCGCCATTTTTTGTCACTCCCCAATCTTTTTTTATAAAAAGTGATCAAAAAGTTGCACACACTTCAAATTGGTATCAGTTCAGATCATCCCTAAAAAAATGAGCCCTATTATAGTCCTGTACACATAATTACAAAAAGGTTATAGGGGTCAAAATATGGTGATATATTTTTTTTTCTCAAAGGTTTTAATTTTTTCAGTATTAAAACACAAGAAAAATATACAAGTATGGTATCGTTGTAACTGTACTGACCTGGAGAACAAAGATAACAGGTCAATTTTACCACATAGTGTACAGCGTAAAAAAAAAATAATAATAATAAGAATAATTCTACCCTGTTTGGAATTTTTTTTCCACTTCCCACTACATGGCATGTAAATGGCACCATTAGAAAGAACAACTTGTCCTGCAAAAAATAAGCCCTCATAAGGCTATGTGAATGGAAAAATAAAAAAAAGTTAGGACTATGGGAAGGTGGAGAGTGAAAAACAAAAACACAAAAATGGAATATCCCAGGTTCCTGAAGGGGTTAATTCAGAGCAGCAGTAGTGTAGTGTGGATGTGGAAAGGGTACGGTACAGATATAGTTGCATGCAGGAGCAGTATGGCATACAAGACTGTTTATGAGTAGTAGTGGAAATAATAGTAGTAGTTGTCCTTTTAGTAGTAGTGATAGTGTTGGTAGATGCTTTGTGTTAAAGGTCGTGGCAGTCGGGGATCAACAGTGAGGAGCAGCAGCGGCGGTAGCAGCAGCCATGTGCTATATGTTGGCAGAAAGGCAGCAGCAGCCATACAAAACATGATGGTCGACGGGTCACAGCAGTGGCATGATGGCAGCCTTCAAGCACACGTCTTCAGTGGATTAATGATACCACTTCCAATCATGGTTTTTATAAGAAACTAGCAGAAAGACCCGACTTCGCCTGGGTATATTTCATCTATTTATTTAATGTTTCTGTGTGTCATTGCAGAGAGAAAGTCAACGCAGCTGACAGAAATTGATTTTTACCTTCATTTTTTCAATCCCTATTCGCTGCGGAGTGGGAGGGGGTGTGGTTTAATGGGACACGGGACACGGTTGGGGGGGGGTTAAGTCCTTCATTTCAGGGTGGCCTGAATTATAGGTTAATGCCATGGTAATTTGAGGAAACACAATGGGTAGCAGTGGAAGATGTTTCTGTGTGTCGTTGCAGAGAGAAAGTCATCCTCCCTCCCATCCCTGCAGCTGACAGAAGTTGATTTTTACCTTTATTTTTTCAATCCCTGTTGGCTGCGGAGTGGCAGGGGGCGTGGCCTTACAGAGTCGGGGCATGGCTTAGCAAAGCGCTTCGCATAGGTGCATTTAATCTATTTCATTTAATGTTTCTGTGTGTCGTTGCAGAATGGCTGCGGAGTGAGAGGGGGCGTAGCCTGACAGAGACGGGGCGTGGCTTAGCAAAAGGCTTCGAACGTTTGTAGTCTATAATCAGTCTATTTCATCTAAAATTTTTGTGTGTCGTTGCAGAGAGAAATTCACCCTCCCACCCCTGCAGCAAACAGAAGTTTATTTTTACCTTCATTTTTTAAATTCCCATTGGCTGCCGAGTGGGAGGGGGCGTGACCTGACAGAGTCGGGGGCGTGGATTAGCAAGACGCTTCGCATGGGTGTATTTAATCTAATTTATTTAATGTTTGTGTGTGTTGTTGCAGAAAGAAAGTCAACCTCCCACCCATCCCTGCAGCTGACAGAAGTTGATTTTTACCTTCATTTTTTCAATCTCTGTTGGCTGCGGAGTGAAAGGGGGTGTGGCCTGACAGAGTTGGGGGTGTGGCTTAGTGAGACATGGGGCGGGGGTTTTAAGTACTTCTTTTAGGGTGGCCTGAATTAAAGGTCAATACCATGCTTATTTATGAGCCCACGCAATAGGCAGCAGTGGAGGAAAACATCTTTTATTACTACTGAACTGTAGTAATAGAAAAACACATAAGTTATATTTATGGTAACCGGAATACCTTTAACAGTGTCAGTGAATAGAAATGGATGAGATCCTCAGCTGCTGATAATTACCTGGTTGTTATGGAAACCTGCCCTCCCTGTGTTCGCCTTTGCAGAGAATGGCAGTTGGAGTTTAAAACCAAAGTTCCCAGTTGTAATGTTGGCTAATGGAGATCATATTTTGGGAATATCTCGGGAACGGTACGTCCTAGAGAGATGAGACCTGGTCTAAAACCTTCCCGGACACCTGATGTACCTGTGTGCCGAATTTGGTGAAAATCGGTCCAGTAGTTTGGTCGCGCATAGAGACAGACAGACAGAAACTCATTTTTATATTATTAAGAGATAATACAAACACAGATATTTCAATTCTATTTGTGAAAGTCCATGAACTAGTGTCTCATAGACAGCCATAGAAACACGTATTGGGGTACATTCACCTCACCATCTAGCTTTCCATTCTTCTGATCCGTCAGAAGAAAAGAGAGAGAAAAAAACAGGATCCCGTTTTTTTACAGGATACAATAGAAAAATGGATCCTGTTGCATCAATTGTCATCCATTTGAGCCATTTCTGCCTGATATCCATTTTTTGTAGATGGAAACTGCATGCAGGATCTCAGATGGAAATGGCTCAAACGGATGACCACTGAAAAAGTGCTTAAAACGTTGTATGTAACCCTTATGGTACAGATAAAAATGACAGCTCTGCAAAAAAGAAAAAAAAAAAAGAAAAAAAAAGCTACTGTATGGCTATGGATATAAATGCAACACTGCAATCGTACTGACCTGCAGAATAAGGATGTCATATCATTTTTAGCACACAGTGAACACAGTAAAATCAAAACCCAAATAAACATGCTTTTTTCCAGTTTCATCTCGCAAAAATGTTCTTCTCATGTTTTCCAATATATGATATGACCAGTTAAGCGGTGTCATTAATAAATGCAACTTGTTTTGCAAGAGAACACATCTTCGTCTAGCTATGTGAACAGAAAGGTAAAAAAAAAATAAATAAATAAATAAAAAAAGGCTCTTGGAAAGCGAAGAAGACAAAATAATTAACATTAGCTGAGTCCTTAAAGGGGTTGTCCGAGTTATTTTTTTGTTCTTTATATGTTTCTAACTTGTCAGGTATAACAACTTTCCCATATACTTTGTGTTTCTAAAGCTGCTGGTTTCTCAGAGTTGACTGAGGGTCACATGACCTGTGATGTCACCTTATCTCTCTGCTCTGTGATGTTTCGTTCACAAGCCTCAGAGTTCAGATAACAGTCTGTACACCAGACATCACTGGCCACGCCCCCTTTCTTTGCAGGGCTCCTGCTATCTGCTTTCCCTGGTTTCCTTCAGATAAAACATTAACCCCTTCAGCCAGAACACACTGAGGGCTCAAGGCTTTATAACAAACAGTAGCTGCAGCAGTGACAGGAGACAAATGCTGGGCACAAGAGCTATAGAGGAATTGTATTGTACAAGAACAGGTAGGGAGAAATTCCTGTATGTATTAGCAGTGTCATTGTACAGCTGGGACTTGTAGTCCTACACATAAAACATGCTGCTGAGTATTCCAGCAGGCAGACATGTCACTCAGCACTTGTATTCATTCCCTTTGTAGAGAGGGGGGGGGAGGGGAAGAGGGAGGGGCTGAGATTGTTGTTATTGCATGTAAACAAAGACCAGAAGAGAACCAGGGAAATTAGGAAATATGGATTTTTTTTTGCCTAAAACTTGCTTAACTTAGTTATATATTGCTGCCCATCAGATTTACAGTGCTATATATTTTTTGTCATAACTCGGACAACCCCTTTAAAGGGGTTGTCTCATCTTGCCTAATGGGGGCATATCGCTAGGATATGCCCCCATTGTCTTATAGGTGCGGGTCCCACCGTTGGGACCCGCACCTATATCGAGAACGGGGCCCCGCAAGGTGGTGGCTGGAGGACTCCGGTCCGGCCACCACCAAGCCGGCTCCCCATAGAAATGAATGGGAGCGCACCGCGCTTGCGCGGCCACCGCTCCTATTCATTTCTATGGAGCCGACGGAAATAGCCGAGCCAGCGCTCGGCTATCTTCGCCGGCCACATTGAAAATGAATGGAGGCGGCTGCGCATGCGCAGTGCGCCCCCGTTCGCTTTCGGGGCCCCGTTCTCGATATAGGTGCGGGTCCCAGCGGTGGGACCCGCACCTATAAGACAATGGGGGCATATCCTAGCGATATGCCCCCATTAGGCAAGATGAGACAACCCCTTTAAGGGGTTGAATATACTTTCTTTACTTTCTTTTATGCATTTACTGCTGTTCCACTATGTTGTATTTTTGTTTTTGTTTTTTTAAATATACGCTTTGCAGACACGGAATCATTTATTTATTAACCAGGTTTTATACAATGAAAAGTTATACAGCTTATGTTCTTGTCTAGAGTAAACCTGATACAGACAAATGGCTGTGCTCCAAGGGTCAAGTTACATGGAGGGGAACCAATCATCCATGGGATTGTTCCTGAAGTAACACTGTTGTATTTGTAGCCCAAGTACAAAATACCTCCACTTACATCTCTTTCAGGCAACTCACTGAATCTAATGAAGTTGCTAAAGTGTGAAGAAGAGCTATATTTTAAAATGACAAGTATTTCCATGCTTCACTATCACAAAACAGCTTTCCTCTGCTTAAAAGATGCTTAAAGATGTTTTAAATGAATATACACATTTTTTTATGAAATCTAAAAGGAAATATATATATATATATATATATATATATATATATATATACTAATATACCTAGCTGTAAGTAAAAAAGATTATACTATTCTAATAAATGTAGCAAAATGTTCACAGTAAGGCCCCATTCACACGTCCGTATTTTTGCACATCCTGGAAAACGGTCAGTTTTTTGCGGATCCGTTGTTCCGCAAAAAACTCAGTTTTTCCAGGACATCCGTTCCGTTTTTCCGTAAAAAACGGAAAGGATGTATCCATATGTCATCCGTTTTTTGCGGATCCGCAAAAAATGGAAGGATGAATAACATCTTTTTTTTCACCCCTCCTGGAACGGAATCCGCAAATACGGATGACATGCGGATCCATAGACTTTCATTGTGCTACGGACCGCAATTCAGGAGAAAAGTAGGACAGGAGGATTTCTTTATGCGGACAGTCGGAACGGACACACGGATGCGGACAGCACACGGTGTACTGTCCGCATTTTTCCAGGACCCATTGAAATGAATGGATCCGCATCCTATCCGCATAAACGGTCCGCAAATTGCGGATCGGATGCGGACGAATTTCACGGACGTGTGAATGAGGCCTTATAAGGATTTCCACAAACGGTACATTGCACCCCTGTTTCACTGTCCATATTTTTGACATAAAAACAGATTAACCCATGGATTTTTCTAAACAAACTTAGATCAACATAAAACCCTTTGGTAATCTAAGTTTGGTCAGTAGAACCTCAGGGGACAATGTACTGTATTTATAATGCTCTAGGGTGTGCAACCAATGTCCACTGACTGCTGTGACTCCTCCAATCACTTGAAATAGTAGAAACAGCTCTAGTAAAGTGAGATACAACTTTTCTGACATTTTCTGCTGTCTTGATTCCCTGTCCCAATAATATCATATCAACAACTGAGGTGAGTCAAGGCTTGTAAGGCTTTACTCTGTCGATATAACCCTGCCCTGTTGTCATGATGTCAGCAATGATGTTGAGTCTTAGGGCTCAAGCACAGAAACGTATTTTCTTTCCTTGTCCGTTCCATTTTTTTGCGGACCGTATGCGGAACCATTCACTTCAATGGGTCCACAAAAAAAAAAACGGAAGGTACTCAGTGTGCAGTCTGTTTCGGTATTTCCGTTCCTCAAAAAAAACAGAACATGTCCTATTATTGTCTGCATTACGGACAAGGATAGTACTGTTATATTATGGTCCACCTGTTCCATTCCACAAAATACGGAATGCACACGGATATCATCCGGATCTTTTGCGGATACGTTTTTTGCGGACCGCAAAATACATATGATCGTGTACAGTTTTTCCAGGAGGGATTTCCCATGAGTCTTGCTCTGGGATTTAAACACAGTTTGTAAATCACAGCTTGCAATTACACTAGAGAAGTAAAAATGTAATTATAACTATATATATACATATATATTTATTTATTTATTTATTTATTTATTCTTGTGTAACTGGAAAATCTCCTCAAAAGAAAGCTGAGCCAAAAAGGAAACAGTACTATGATCAGATATTGCAAAGCAGTAATCAAAGCAAAAGGTGACTCCTTTGAAGAACCTAGAATATAAGACATATTTTCAGTTGTTTCACACTTTTTTGTTAAGTATATAATTCCACATGTGTTAATTCATAGTTTTGATGCCTTCAGTGTGAATCTACAATTTTCATAGTCATGAAAATACAGAAAACTCTTTGAATGAGAAGGTGTGTCCAAACTTTTGGTCTATACTGTATGTTTATTTCCTTTGTGTGTATTGGAACAAAACAAAAAATAAATAATAAAAAAGAAAAAAAAAAACAGAAAAAAGCCAAAACTGACCTAATTTCACATAAAACTCCAAAAATTGTCCAGACAAATTTACTGGCACTCACACTCTTTGGAAGAAATAACTTAACTCAAGTACATTTTTGCAAACTGCAGTCCAGCTTTTTTATGTCAGCAGTGGGGCCCTCCTGGGTCCTCCCATAGCGTTTCATTTAATTCAAATGTTGATGGATGGTTCGTGCTTACCCTGATGCAACCTAAACCTGCAGGACAGCTTGAATTTCTTTGGAACTTGATTGGGGCTGCTTATCCACCATCCAGACTATCCTGCTTTGCCATCTTTTTTCTCTTCCATCCACGTCAAGGGAGATTAGCTACAGTGTCATGGGTTGTAAAATTCTTGATTATGTTGTGCACTAGAGATGAGCGAGTAGTGTTCGATCGAGCTGGTATTCGATCGAATACTACGCTATTCGGCGTACTCGATTTCGTTCGAGTATAACGGCGATGGCGCACTTAGAATTCGTTTCCCCTCCCACCTTCCCTGGCGCTCTTTTTCCACCAATCACCATGCAGGGGGGGTATGACAGGCACGCTGAGCACGCTGGCAGCGCGAAAACGGCATCTACATGGATTGGCTGGAAAAACCATGTGACCTCGAATATTAAAAACTCAGCTCTTCCTGCTCGTACGCATATGCTGCGTGAACTTAGTCAGGGACAGAGGCTGGAGAAGGGAGAGACAGGTTTTAGCTGTTGGACAGGCAGGAGCATGATTAAAAGCCCTTATCAGGGCTACTATAGTGCAGTACAGTGATAGTTTTACTACAATATAGACTTTACAGAGAACGGCTGCTGTATTCAGGGATAGCTGCTGGAGTAGGGACAGAGAGAGGCATTAGTGGTGTATTAGGTGCTCTGCTACATACCAAACTATATTTGGCACTACTGCTGTGTACCTTGAACTATAAAATATATAGGCCTTATAATTGGCAACTGTACTGTGCGTTCTCTTGCAAACTAATTTAAATACCTGATGTTAATACCCACCATCTGAACAGTTAGTACATGGCTGTGTACCTTGAACTATAAAATATATAGGCCTTATAATTGGCAACTGTACTGTGCGTTCTCTTGCAAACTAATTTAAATACCTGGTGTTAATACCCACTGTCTGAACAGTTAGTACACGGCTGTTACCTTGAACTATAAAATATATAGGCCTTATAATTGGCAACTGTACTGTGCGTTCTCTTGCAAACTAATTTAAATACCTGGTGTTAATACCCACTGTCTGAACAGTTAGTACACGGCTGTGTACCTTGAACTATAAATATATAGGCCTTATAATTGGCAACTGTACTGTGCGTTCTCTTGCAAACTAATTTAAATACCTGGTGTTAATACCCACCCCGTCTGAACAGTTAGTACACGGCTGTGTACCTTGAACTATAAAATATATAGGCCTTATAATTGGCAACTGTACTGTGCGTTCTCTTGCAACTAATTTAAATACCTGGTGTTAATACCCACCGTCTGAACAGTTAGTACACGGCTTGTGTACCTTGAACTATAAAATATATAGGCCTTATAATTGGCAACTGGTACTGTGCGTTCTCTTGCAAACTAATTTAAATACCTGGTGTTAATACCCACCGTCTGAACAGTTAGTACACGGCTGTGTACCTTGAACTATAAAATATATAGGCCTTATAATTGGCAACTGTACTGTGCGTTCTCTTGCAAACTAATTTAAATACCTGGTGTTAATACCCACCGTCTGAACAGTTAGTACACGGCTGTGTACCTTGAACTATAAAATATATAGGCCTTATAATTGGCAACTGTACTGTGCGTTCTCTTGCAAACTAATTTAAATACCTGGTGTTAATACCCACCGTCTGACAGTTAGTACACGGCTGTGTACTTTGAAATATAAAATATCTAGGCCTTATAATTGGCAACTGTACTGTGCGTTCTCTTGCAAATAATTTAAATACCTGGTGTTAATACCCACCGTCTGAACAGTTAGTACACGGCTGTGTACTTGAAATATAAAATATCTAGGCCTTTAATTGGCACTGTACTGTGCGTTCTCTTGCAAACTAATTTAAATACCTGGTGTTAATACCCACCGTCTGAAAGTTAGTACACGGCTGTGTACCTTGAACTATAAAAATATAGGCCTTTAATTGGCACTGTACTGTGCGTTCTCTTGCAAAATAATTTAAATACCTGGTGTTAATACCCACCGTCTGAACAGTTAGTACACGGCTGTGTACCTTGAACTATAAAATATTAGGCCTTTAATTGGCAACTGTACTGTGCGTTCTCTTGCAAAATTTAAATACCTGGTGTTAATACCACCGTCTGAACAGTTAGTACTGTGTACCTTGAAATATAAAATATATAGGCCTTATAATTGGCAACTGTACTGTGCGTTCTCTTGCAAAATAATTTCACGGCTGTGAAGGCAAAATATTGTAACAAAAAAAAAATAAAATGCGGAGGGGGGCTAGCGGAATAGGACGTGGACGAGGACGGGGGCGCGGAAATGCTGTTGGGGGCCTTGTTGAAGCCAGTGGGGATACAATGCGTGCTGGTGAGGGTCAGCCAGGATCCCGCTCATCCAGAATCCCTGCCTTATGGGACAGTTAAGCAGGGGGCGGGTTACACCGCTGTTGAGGCCTGAGCAGGTTGAACAGGTGGTGCAATGGATAGCCGATAGCGCTTCCACACAGTTGTCCACCAGCCAGTCATCCACACAGTCTCACTCTGACCCTCCTTCCTCCACACCTGGCAACAGAGTCATCCCACCATTGACCCCTCCCAGGAGCTCTTTTCGGGTCCTTTTTCAGATGTGCCGGAAGAAATCCCAGGAGCTAGCAGAGGAATTTGTTTGTAGTGATGCCCAAACACTTGAGTTTCGCCATCTCCTGCTGATGTGGACCCTGAGCCAGCATCTGTTTATCATGAGCGATGATGATGATGAGACGCAGTTGCCATCAAGGGAGGCTGTTGGAATGTCCAGTGGGAAGCAGGAGGAGCAGAGTGAGGAAGTGGAAGAGGAGGTGGTGGATGACGAAATGACCGACCCCACTTGGCCAGGGGTGATGTCCAGCGAGGAAAGCAGTGGAGAGGTGGTGGTCTGCGCAGCACCGAAAAAGGCAGCAAGAGGCAGAGGGATGTCCAGAGGCAGAGGGATGTCCACAGGCAGAGGGATGTCCATAGGCAGAGGACAGTCCAGAGAGAGAAGTGAGGCCACAGCCAGCAGGGCCGAAGCTGTTCCCGGCAGCGGGCAGTCGCGCGAAGCTCCCCCATCGAGGCCTCGTACTTCTGTGGTGTGGAGATTTTTTAATGTTTGTGCGGATGACAAACTGAGCGCGGTTTGCACACTCTGCCACTCAAAACTGAGTAGGGGCTCTGAGAAGAGCAATCTGACCACCTCAGGCATGCGGCGTCACTTGGAAGTCAAGCACTGGGCTGAGTGGGAGAGAGCAAACGCAATACAACCTGCGCCGGTCTTGCTGCCACTGCCTCTTCCCCTTTGTTGTGTGCTGCACTGCGGTCCAGACCTCCAGCCAGGACACCTCCACATCTGCCCTCTGCCTCGGCTACTTTGGGGCCTTCTCTTCAGCCCTCCCTTCCCCCGCATCTTCGCCTGCACCTTCACACTCCTCGTCCAACAACTGTCCATCTCGCAGGCGTTCGACCCGCAGGCGGAAGTACGCCTCGAGTCACCCCCAAGCCCAAGCTTTAAACTGCCACATCTCCAAACTGCTGGCCCTGGAGATGTTTGCCGTTTAGGCTTGTGGAGACGCAGGCCTTCCGCGACCTGATGGCGGCTGCCGCACCTCGCTATTCGTCCCCAGCCGCCACTACTTTTCCCGGAGTGCCGTCCCGCCCTGCACCAGCACGTGTCGCGTAACATCAGGCGGGCCCTGAGGTATGCAGTCAGCGCAAAGGTCCACTTGACCACCGACTCGTGGAACAAGCGCTTGCGGCCAGGGACGATACCATCTCTTTGACGGCACACTGGGTGAATGTTGTGGAAGCGGGGACGGGGTCGCAAACAGAGACGGCCTACCTACCACCCCCGCCCAAGATTGCCAGCACGAGTTCTGATAAACCGCCTCCTCTTCCTCCTCCTCCTCCTCCTCTGCCTTAACATCGCCCTCAGCCGCTAGCTGGAAGCGTTGCAGCACTGGCGGCGGGGAGACGTCAGCAGGCGGTGCTTAAGCTTCATCAGCTTGGGCGACAGGAAGCACAGCGCCCCAGAGGTGAGGGACGCCATATTGCAGCAGACGGAGATGTTGGCTGTCGCCGCTGTACTAGGACCAGGCATGGGTCGTGTGCGATAACGGCGTAACCTGGTGGCGGCTCTGGAGCTTGCCGAACTCAATCACGTACCATGCTGGCCCACGTTTTTAATCTGGTAGTCCAAAATTTCTAAAGACTTACCCCAACCTGGCAGAGCTACTGGTGAAAGTGCGGCGCTTGTGCGCTCACTTTCCGAAGTCAACTGTAGCTGCTGCTAGCTTAAAAAACTCCAGCAACGCCTCCATTTGCCTGAACATCGGCTGTTGTGCTACCTGCCGACTCGCTGGAATTCCACCTATTCCATGTTGGCCAGGGTGTGTGAGCAGCAGAGAGCATTGATGGAGTACCAGATTA